>APFE030498162.1:0-22459 GCA_000404065.3 Pinus taeda | reverse complement strand
TGCTTGTCCTCGCAACTGAAGTGATGGATGCTACAAGATTTTCCCACTCTCCCAAGTGGCATCCTCATCCGGAAAATTCTTCCACCTCACCAAGAATTCCCAGACCATCTTGCTCCGTAGCTGCCTCTCCCTAGTATCAATGATAGCCTCTGGTTGCAACACCAAATGCCCCTCATCATCCATGGGTGGTAGCTAATCTGTAACTGTCACCTGCTGCCCCAATGCCTTCTTCAGGCATGATACATGAAAAACGTTATGAATCTTGCTACCTTGGGGCATCTCCAACCCATATGCAACCTGTCCAATCTTGTGTATCACCTTGTATGGCCCATAAAAGTGGGGCTTGAGCTTCTCAGCCCCCTTCTGCTTCAGTGACGACTGTCGGTATGGTTGTAATCATAGGTAGACCATGTCCCCTACCTCAAACTGTCTCTCCACCCGACTCCTGTCAGCATATAGCTTCTATTGGTTTTGCGCTGTGGCCATGTTATCCTTGAGAGATCAGAGGATATCCTGACTCTCTTGGATCCAAATCTTGGCTCTTGGAGCCTTTCTATCACCAAACATCATGTCAACAAAAGATAAAGGATGATACCCATACAAAGCATACAATGGTGACATACAATGGACATGTGATGTGTAGTGTTATAACAGTACTCCCTAGATGCAGCCACTTCAGCCATGCTCTCTGCTGCCCACTAATGTAGTTACGCAAGTAGCCCTCTAGCCACTTGTTAACTATCTCTGTCTATTCGTCTGCCTGTGGGTGATAACTGGTGCTCGGTGTCAACTCCGTCCCCACTAGCTGAAAAAGCTCCTGCCAAAACCCGCCCATGAAACGACTGTTTCTGTCACTGACGATGGTCTTAGGAAGACCATGTAACCTGAAGACCTCTCTGAAGAACAACTTGACCACCTGTGCTGCTGTGTAGTGTGCAGATATGGCAAAGAAATGTGCATACTTTGTCAGCCGATCAACGACAACAAAGATACAATCCTTGCCCTGTACAATGGGCAACCCTGTGATGAAGTCCATCGAAATACTCTCCCATTTTCCTTACAGAATGGGAAGAGGCTACAATAAACCCACGGGATGGCTCATCTCCCCCTTGTTCCTTTGGAAAATGTCACACTCCCGGATATGTTGGAGTACATCCTCCTTGAGGCCCTTCCATGAGAACCTCTCTCTGATGGCCCTATAGGTTTTGGTAAACCCCTAATGGCTGACCAATGGTGAATCATGTGATGCCTAGAGTATCTTCTTCTTGAGCTGAGATCCCTCAGTCAAGAAGATCCGATCCCTGTAGTAGATGATCTCATCGACCACCCTATACCTATCATCTACCACCTGTCCATCCAGAACCTCACATGCAAATCTATCCTTGGAGTACTCTACTAGGAGTCGTGCCCTCCAGTCTGCGTCCAAGCTCATAAGAGAAAACGTGGCTGGTCTACGTGAAAGGGCATCTGGTACCATGTTGTTCTTACCTTTGACATACTCAATGTCAAAGTCATACACTTGGATCTTACTGATCCACTTCTGCTGCCTCTCCTGTAGCTGCTTCTGCTCCAAAAAGAACTTGAGGGTCTTGTGATCAGTCCTCACCCTAAACCTGTTACCCACCAAATACTACTGGTACTTGGCCAATGCATGCATGATGGCAAACATCTCCTTGTCGTATATAGAATACAACCTCTCGTGTGGAAGGAGCTTCCAGCTCTCAAAGGCTATAGGGTGACCTCCCTGCATCAACACTGCACCGATCCCCTCTCCCGACGCATCACACTCCAAAACAAAGGGCTGCGTAAAATCCCTCAATGTAAACACTGGGCAACTGCTCATAACCTCCTTGAGCCTGTCAAAGGCTCACTGCGTTGTATCTGACCAACTGAATGCCCCCTTCCTCGTCAAATCTGTTAGGGGTGCAGCAAGCTGTGAGAAACCCTTGACGAACTTCCGATAGTAAGTGTAAATGCCAATGAATCCTCGAAGTTCTGTCATGTTTCTCAGTTCTGGCCACTCTCTAATGGCCCTGATCTTCTCCTCATGGACTCTCACTCCATCTACCCCTATGATGTGCCCCAAATACAACATCTCTGTCAACCCAAACTCACACTTGGCGAGTATGGCATAAAACTGCTGCTCCTGCAAGATACACAACACTGTCTCAATGTGCTCCTCCCAAGTCCTGCTGTAAATGAGAATGTCATCAAAGAATACCAACACAAACTTCCTCAAGTGACTGTGGAAGATCTGATTCATGTAGGACTAAAATGTGGCGGGGGCATTGGTCAGCCCAAAGGGCATCACCAAGAACTCAAAGTGCCCACAGTGACACCTGACGGCGGTCTTGGGAATGTCTTGCTCCCTCACGTGAATTTGATGGTACCCAGATCTCAAATCAATCTTTGAGAAGAACTGTGCTCCTCTCAACTCATCCATCAACTCGTTGATCCTGGGTATGGGGTACCTGTTCTTCAGTGTCTTCTTGTTCAAGGCCCTGCAGTCAATGCACATCCTCAATGTGTCGTCCTTCTTCTTCACCAACACCACGGAAGAAGCGAAAGGACTCATGTTCAGCCGAATGTGCCCAAGAGCAAGCAACTCCTGGATAACCCGCTCAATCTCATCCCGATAGGCCTTGGGGTGCCTATAGGGGGTGGTAATCACTACCTGTATGCCCTTCTCAAGCTCGATGGTGTGCTCAAACCCCCGGTCCAGTGGCTGTCCTGGCAGAATCTCCCCAAACACTATGGCATACCTGGTCAAGGATGGACTGTATCTCCGGATGTACCATTTGCCTTGTAGTCCCTGCCTCTGATGCACACAGCTCTACTGCCCACTCTATGTCTCCCTTTTGGAAGAGTGCCTCCATCCGAGGAGCTGAAACAATCTGAGGTGGATATGTGTGCTGACTTCGTATCTTCTCATGCCTCCCTGTCTTCTCATTATCCCACTCCATCTCTAGGGTCTTCCAATCTATTGTGACCTTCCCTAGAGTGATAAGCCATTCAACACCCAGTATCACATTGGTGTCCAGAATATCGACCACGAAAAAGTGGTCAGTCAGTATGTAAGTGCCCATCGTCACTGACAGCTCTGGAACATAACGAGCACACATCATGGTCTGATCTCCTGGGACCAAAACCGAAAACCCGTCGAAGCTCCCTATCTGTATACCTCTCCGCTCAACCATCTGTGCATCGATGAAGTTGTGGGTTGCCCCACTGTCAACCAAAACTGATACTCGCTGGCCACATACTGTCCCCCGTATGCGTAGCATCAAATACTTGGGAACTCCTCACAAAGCTGCAAGGGCCCCTCCGGTAGGTGCAAAAGATGCACCACCTGCTGCTGGTGGTGGAGGTGGCAAAGGTCCCTGCATGGCATGACTGTCTCCTGCCTCCACATCATCCTCATCATCATCTTCCCCACTGCTCTCGAAGAAGACCTCAATAAAATGTGCTTTGCCAGCAGCACCTCTATGTCCTAGTGCCCATGGCTTATGACAAGTGAAGCACAATCGCTTCTTCTTCAGCTCCCTCCTGGCATCATCGTCAATCTGCGCTCGTCCTGGATTCCCCTTTGGAGGTGGAATCCTCACATCCTTCCCCTTAGACTGGAAAGTTTGTCTCTGGGGGTAAGGTGTCCGAGCCCTGGGTAAGACATCCTGTAAGTCTCGGGTCCTGCTAATGGCGTCCTAGAGTGTGGTTGGTCCAGTGGATCGGACTAAACTCCGAAGTGGCTTTGCTAACCCCTCAACATACATATAGATCCTCCGTGCCGTGGATAGATCTGGCACCATCACTGAGACCCTCAAGAAATCTGCAATGTAGGTCTCTGGGCTCCCTATCTGTTTGAGCCTTGTTAGCTCAACAAAAAGCTACTCTGGATCCCTCTGATCAAATCGCTCCATCAATCTCCTGGTGAACTCGGCATATGTCATCACTGTGGAGTGTCCGAGTGTAACCATCCCATGGAACCACCAATCCTGAGCCTCACCATCCAAATGCAACGTTGCCATCTTGATGGCCTCTGTCTCCGACATCTGGTTAAGCTGGAAATAAATGTCCAGCTTATCCACTTAAGACTTTGCCGAACTGTTTGATGAATCATCAAATGTAGGCAAGTGGAATCTACTCATTGCACGGTGGGTGTCACCATCATGGTAATGTCGGTACCCTCTGTGATGGTCGCAGGGTCTACTATCTCGCTGGAGCTAAACAAAGTCTCTGAATGAGAGAGCATCCCTAAGCTCCTGACCATAGGCTTGGTACTCTGCAAAATAATCGTCCATATGGCCGGGCTCTACCTCCTGTTGGGCTCCAGCCCCCGTGTCTACTCCTAAGAAGGTGGGCATGGTAAAGCGTGTAGGGGCATGCGAGGCCACCTATTGCGCAGTATCACACTGCTCTGGCAAATGATGGGATGCACCTGATCCCTCACCAATTTGAAAAACCTGTGGGCTCTCACGCTGTCTGGCCTCTACTGTCATGAATCTCTACCCCATCACCTCAATTTGCCTCGACAGATCCTGCACTAATTTGAGGAGCATATCTGCAAATCTCTTCCCGTCCTTGTCTGCCATCGGATCCTTTTGCTCCACGTCCACCACAGGCTCTTCCTGTTCTGCGTCCACTACCGGAACATAGTCTCCCTCTCTGTAGGTATTTTCCAACCTACGCCCAATGTCTCTGTATCTCCTACCTCTGTAACAGATGTAGGGTTTTTTCCCTGGTGTTATAGATTGCTAGTTCCACAGGCTGAGCTAGAACTATGCTCTGATACCACTGTAATATCCCTTCCCAGGAATATTTCTCAAATACCAGCAAACCCTAACCAGAAAAACATACAAGTGGTATAATAGCCGGAAAACTCACAGAGATGAAATAACGATAGTGCAGCAAACAACAATGTATACATGAAACGTAAACAAATACTCAAGAAATGTAGCAAGAAATGCTAAGCCATTTTATTATACTGAGCAATAGAATGAGTACAGGAGGTGATCAGAAATATGGCACCTCGACTTGCACAAGGCAAGTGAAGAAATACACTTAGAATAGCAAAGGAATGGCCTCACACTGATCTGCATCCTAGCTGCTGGAAAACTGTCGTGCCACTGCTGTTGCAAGAAATCGAATGAGGATTTGGGGCTATTCCCCTCCTCAGAAAAGGCTAAAACTTTGGAATTGAACTCTACTCAAGAAACCCAGAAAAACCCAGAAAGATTTCCTGGAATCGCTGACCCTCGAAAATCACCCCCTTGGGGTTCTACACAGCCTCTCAAGGCTTTGCATTGCCACTGAATGAAACCCTCCAGAAGTCTGCCTGAAACCTCTACCAAAACCCTCCAATATGCAAGGGTCGATCCCCTACTCAATCTCCCAACACAAATCCTATTGCAAACCCTCAAGCCAGAACTCCTGCCAAAAAGAACTGCGTCATCCCTCTCAATGCTATGTAGCCCTCCAAGATGCTCAATCCGCTTGCCAGAAATGATGATGAAACTACTACCAAAATGCTGATGGAAATACCTTGCCCGAGTAGGCACTCGAAGTCCCCCGAGGCTAAGGGTGAGATCTCTGATCGGAGACACTCAATGCACTAAACAGTGTTGCAGATTAGTTAAACAACCAACGTGCTCTAAGTCGAAGTGACTAGCTCAAATGCACATAACCAAATGCCAAAATGAGGAAGCTCCTCTCTCCTTTATAGCCTTTGCCTCTCTCAATCCCAAGGCCCACCTTCTCCAACGCAGTCCCTCTCTTGCCACGTGTTTCTTCCCTACTGCACAGTCCCTCCAAGTGTCTATGTGGGCTCCATTTCTGCGTCCCCCTTTTGGCCCCCTTGGCTCCCCTTTAAGTCACAATGTTGTGCTACTAGGAAGTGACTTTTATTCTAAAAGTAAGTCATGTCCCTTTCCCTCACCTTTTTATTCATAAATAACTATAGAAGGCAAAAACTAAGCAAAATTGAATATTCCAATTAGCCATGGCTAATTAGGAATATTACAGGCGCGGCGAAAAAGAGCATACGCATGAGAAAAATCCTTCCTTTCTGTTTCTGATTTTCCCAGATCACTCAGAGTCGCAGTGCAAAGAGCATACACAGAAATGAAAGGTATAGATATGGTAATAAAAAAACAAAGTGCTAAATAAACCGAAATAAACAGAGAGAAAATAACTAAAAATTGCAAATAAACACTGTATACCTCCAGATCTTAAAAATCACATAGTTAGGGCTACCAGAAACCTTTTCGCAACAAATGAAAGGGGTTCCTCACTGGAACAAATGCTCCTAACACAATAGAGTAGTCCTCTCAGCCCGAAAGCAGTTAGTAACAGTAGATCTAGGAAATGACAATCAGATGCAATTTTACCGGCTTCAGATTTGGATCACCAACGGATGCGGCCCTCAAATAGCTCTAATACCATGTAGGAATTTACATGGTAAGTTCCTTAGACAGAACACCAAAGGACACTGCTCACAATCAGATCACAGATCAATACACCAGTATTGTTAACGTGGTTAAAACCCTCCAAGAGGAAAACAATCCATGGCCTGAGCCAACACAACCACTTCAAGAAATTTATTAATAAAAGAATGAAAATTTACATAAGCTTCTCTCATGAACGGTTACACTACAAATGACCCTCCATGCTCTTTAAATAGAGATCATGGACCAATCGGGTGTTAAGCCACGGATCAAGTGTCAGTAATACTAATGAGAGAATGAACCGTTGGATCACTACATATCATGACCGTCAGATTGTAAGTTACAAAAGTACATAGTACATAAACACACTTTACCTAACTCTACACTAGACCAAGTTATACTTAACTATTTCCTATGTGTTGGAATATCCTAACATGCTCTTTTTCCAAAGTTCTTCTTTATGCATTTCCCCCCACTGCCTCACTAGCCTCTTGAGAAGAGTCCTAGGAAGTTCAAAATATTGTAAAATATTTCATTACTTGCTCAACAATAATACTTTTTCGATTCTTTTCTTGATGATGAACCTCAGTAGGGGTTCAAAGCGCGTCAATCCAAAAAACTGATGTGATCTATCCGGAAGAGTTTTGCTTGATAATAATAAACTTGTCATAAAATTTAACCAATTAAATTCAGTTTTGGGTAGATTATAAAATCCCACCTCCTACTGCATGATATTAGATTATCATTATCTCCTAGTAAAACATAACAAAATTTAGAAAATAAAGTAATTAATGCAAATGAAAGTTAAATTACAAGAATATGGTTTTACCTTTTAAAACATCCTTAATGCATCAATCATTAATAATATTATTTTAATAGATTCTATATTTTGAAATTATATTAATGTATAAATGCAAAGTATATATGTGTTCTTGGTGCATATACAATTTATGTATATACCAATGATGACAATCATCACCTCTAACGCATAATTTATGTGTATTTTTGTCCAAATATCCAAGTAATGATCATTTAAACACAACACTAAACAATCTTACTGAATCACACTAAACCAATACAAATTGAACAATACATCAAGATAATCATAAATGAATTAAGCAGGAATTTAAGATAGGGAAGGAACTAAGTTGACATTTAAAATTCCCAGTGATATCCTTAACTACTTTGAATCACTCCTCTTCCCTAATTTACTTCCATCTTCCACATCTTATCCTTTCCTTTGTTAGAATATGTTGGAGCATCAATTATGTTGACTTAAATCATATACAAATAAGTGGAAGTACCAACTATATCGACCAAGCTTTCCTTACAAACATCCAAAAGTGGTCATCAAATACCTAGAACATTGATTAACACGACCCTTCCATGGCCATGAGTTTTGGAAGATAAATAGCAACTAAAAAGTCCACCCCTCCTAATAGAACTAAGGTTAGTACCTTATTAGGACTATATTGCACTTCTATTTGGTTATTAGACTCATGTCCTCGAATGACCAATTTGGCAACCATGATTATTGTAAGACCACATATCATATAAATATATTAAACAAATATTTAAATAGCAAACCAATGTTTCATAACATACTATCTCTCTTTCGACGTCCACAACACATGCATAATTTTAGTATCACAATTATGTGGTTATCACCTAGTCCATTTAACCTATAAATTAGTTTACCAAAACATAAAATCATGCATAACCATATAACTATGTATATATTATTGCCATGTTACTCAATGACTGACCATGTAAACAAGTTAGTTCCTTTATCATGTGCATGGTACTTGTTGATTCATTCCAACTTATAATTCACACTAGTATCTATGTACAACAATTTTTCATTTAAATTTGCCCATTGGAAATAAGAGTCACAACATTCATCATTAATACCATAAATAATAAACTTATACATAGCTTCCCACATATAGGTAGATCTATATGTTAATATAATATAGTTTTTAGCTTAATGAATAAATAGAGAAACCCAAAATAAGTTATAATGTAGTGGTTGCTAAAATCAAAATGAAGTGCTATATTTAGCAAATAAATTAAAATTAGCAATTATCTTGATACTAAGAAATTACTTTTGTCTTAATAATCTAGCTACAAGCACATTTAAAAATTATAATTAAAAACATGATAGGGAAAAAAAATGATAAATAAATGTTATTTTCAATAAAAATTAGCAATTAAGAAAATAATTTGATTTCATAATACATGTAAAAATAGTCTAATCACTAGCTTGATTTTAAATTCTTATTAAGAAATTATTTCAACTTTTAAATTGAAAAGATTAATATAGATTACTTTAATTTATATTTTAAACATATCAACTTGCATGATTTGAACATGAGTGGGGAAGATCACAATGATTCACCTAATCACCTAAGTTAAGCTCAATTGACTAACTATACCAATAGTTATAGTTAATTTTACAAAATTAGTCAATATTTAATTAAGAATTATTTACATAGTTAATATTGATTTAGTTTTCTAGTTTCGAATGAGAAGCATTCAACATCATATTCACAAACATGGTTGCTGCTCTCAACAATCATTTTTATATAAGTTCCAAAATATATGTGAAGTAGCCATGAGGAAATAGTAACTCCTATTAATATAATGATTAACTTTTTTATATGTGAATTATGGATAATGATAATTGCAAAGAAGTGCTAGGTTCTATTTTTTTTCCAAAGAAAAAATCATAATTTTATTACCAAAAACTAGGCCAAAATTACGTTTTGCAGATGCCTAAGGGAATTACATGCACATCAGCCAAAAGACCTACCAAAAAGAAGAGCTCAAAGCTCGTAATAAACATTCCTCCAATAACCGAAGGGCCATGAAACATCTATAAAAAATTGGGCACAGGTTGCCGAGATAGCACCAATAATTCCCCAAAAAACTTTAGAGAAAACAAACCCTAGGACAAAATATGGAGAAAGCTAAGAGGCCAAGCACGCAGGCACAAGCCACCTAGAAAGCCCAAAAAAAACCATAGAAAATTGTGGCAAGAACACCTACGGAAGCTAACGACCTTGACATCGAGCATACCAAGAGATTCACAAGGAAAATTTTAAGGATGGAAATTTATCTTAAAGTATAGAAACCATAGCGAATCTTACTAGTCCCTAATATGCAAATTATAGAATATTTAATGATATCCTTGTAAAAGTTTTCAAATTTCTAATGATTTTATATATAATTTCTATAAAATTTTGTCGATCTTTGAGGCAAACTGAATTTGTATTATAAAATTTGGGTGAATCATTTTTAGGAAAAATGGAAATTGATGAATCTTTTTTGGGAAAAATCCATGGAAAAATAACCCACTTGCGAATATTAGCCCCTAAATTTTTCCCTGCAAGGGAACACCAACATTCACAACAACGTCAAAGCATCTGCAACTGGAGAAATAGTGGCACAAATCCAAGGCCAAAAATGACAAAAGAGCATGCTTGACCCCTCTCCCTAAACTCCCAACTCCATAGAAATAGAAAGATGAAAAAGGAGGCTTGAACCAAGAGTCAAGATGGCAAGGGAACTGCCTCAACCCCGCTTCCTCAACTCCCTTCTCAAATCCAAGACATAACAACTTGAAAAATGTCGTAGGAGGCATGCAACATCGAAGAACAAAAGTCAAACCATCGTAGGGCTGCAAAAACCCCAAAACCCAAGCCATGAAGCGAGGCAACAACAACATCCAAGAGGCATGAGTCAACAATGGGCCACAACGAAGAAAGACTGCGACAACTTTGAATTATAATTTTCTCATAAAACATCAAAATTCGATATTTTTTCTATCCAACATTAAAACTAGCCCAAAAAAATAAAAAAACTTATAAATCATGAACACATTTATCACCATATATAAAACTGCATGACTCATATTCTAATCTAAAGCCACTTTAATTAACAAAATTCAGAAATCTATCCAAATACCATATCTGCAAATAAACTAAATGACAATTCACCATAAGCAACCTAGAGTGACATGACAGATCATTGATAAACATACAAACATAGGAGGGATTTCATTTATCAAAAAGATAACAGTAGTAATATTATGTCCAAAATTAAATTGGACAGAAGCATTTGGTAAATGTGAGGAAATCAAAATTAAATTGGTGATACAATATAATTCTCATTTATGAACACACTTTAAACATATTACTTTCAAAACCAACATTGAGACTCCAAAAACATTAAGAAAATTTTCAGGTTGGCCTCTTCAAACGGACTAGTCTAGATCGATAATTTCAATTTTGGCTTTTTGTTTACGTCCTCCAGTACTAGCAACCTGAACTGGACTGTGACTTCCATTACCTACCATGAAATGATTTGGGTTTACCACACATGTCTTCTTCTCATGTGGCACCATTGACTTTGTACTGTTAACATTTATTTTATTTGGTGTACGTCCACCGTCGTTATGGAGTCTATGCTTAATGACATCGACCTGGAGCTCTAGTTCACGTACCAGCTTAAAAACACATTTATCTCCTTCCTGCAGCCCATTGCTAACAGCAAAGTCTCCCCACGAACATTCAGAAGCGTTCTTATACAATGTAAACGGAACCTCCCAACTTTTCTTCCCATACAGAAGCCTTAATTTAAACGATCCTTTCACCCTTTCTTTCCGCATCCAACTATCAACAAATGCTTTTGGAACATTCTGCAATGTATCATAAAGAAATCCATTAAATTGTTTCAAAACTTTTGATTTCTGAGTGACCAGCAAAAACTACAGAATGGACAGGAAAACGCGCATATATGTAACAACCAAAGGGTTCCTAGAGAATCAGTTAGGAAGCCTCAGCCAAATCCAGCGAAAATAAATTCAATGTAGGGTGCTGCCTGGTAACTTTAATAAGGATAAACTAGATTAATTTAACCATTGAATAGTTAAATGAAAATTTAACGTAAACATGTGTGCACAAAGATTAATATTGAAATAAAACTTTAGTTCCTCTCCAAAGAGTTACTAATTGATTAAATCACCATGAACATCTATGTAAAGGATGCACTCTAATCAAGTGTTGTACCATATAAACAAAATATGTTTTCACTAACAAAATCCCTCTATGATAACAACAAAACATAAAACCCAACCTAAAGTGTGCCACCACCAAGGGATTATTACATCAAAATTCATCATATAATTTTAGGAAAATGTAACATCACCATCAAATTATGTGTAGTATCCACATTTCTAACTTAAACTTAGGAAGGAATATATCAATGAGGGTATTAACATCATGAAACATATCCCCCCAGCTAACGTCTAGCAAATGCTACATCATAAATTAAATTGCCTAGAAAATCCTACCATAGCAACATCACAAGAAAAGGGACTTAAAGAAATGATAACCCCCTTCATTTATCAAGTGTGTGATTTACAAATCGACAAAATATTTTACCAAAATAGTTCAATGCAACATATCTTATATTATGATAGAATATTTTATTATGTATGTTTATTCCCTTAGATTTTATATTTATGATCACTAGCTTATTGTCAAATTTACGAAAATAACTCAAATACAAAAATGAAAGAACAAGCAAGTGAACACAAGATGTATCACAGGAAACCCAAAATGGGAGAAACCCAACTAGAAGATGAAGCCTGTTCTCTATTTTCCTTTCTTCAATTATGAGAATGTAAATACAAAGAAAAGGACATTCACTATGGAGTTGTCTATGATACCATGGCCTAAATAGATGATACACAATCTTCTTCATCCTTTGTTATGCTCTTCAATTCCACTCCTAGATGCTTTGCTCAATTATGGAATAAGTACAATGCTAAAATTATGGAATCCCCTCATCCTATCAACACAATATTTAACATAGCCTAATAGTCGTCTAGGGTTAGAGTATTTGCATGCCTTAACCCTCAGATAGTGTTATGTTTTGGACCTTATAAAATATTCTTGAAATTCCACGTCTCGCTAGCCCCACATGTGTGAGTAATGGGAGTTAAATTGGCATTCACTTGGTACCATGGTGGTTAACAAGGTGGGTGAATTTGTTGGAGGCATAACTTCTGCATATAAGCTCTAATTGAAATTATTTTTTGCATTATTGGAAAGAGATCAGTGTGTACAACACAATGTTGAATCTATACAGCTACTCTCACAAAGTTTTGACTCTAAGAGATGTCATTTGATGCTTCAATATGGTTTTGGAAGGTTCTAGACCCCAAATCTCCAAATTGGGCCCTTCAAGCCATTCCCCCTAAATTTTCCTCCCAAAAAACACTTACATGGATGAAAACTATATAATGATCCATTATGAATCATACTTCCCCATTTAGGGAGATTTAAAGTCCCAAAAAGATTATTAAATGAGGTTATGAAAATTTTCCTCTTTCTTCTTCTTTGAGTGCCATTTTTTCTTTCCTAGAGGTAGTCCTTTCAACTAAATTTACCAAAAGCCATGCTTCCCTTGTCTAGTAGTTCTAGAATTTGTTAGATCTAAGACTTTTGTGATCCATAAATGTAGATATAAGTCTTTCGGATTAATTACATTGTTAGGATTTTGTCGACAATTCGAACCAACTAATGTGGTTCATCCTCGGGAGGTGAGAAATCTATCAATCATAAGGAATAAATAGTGTGGACGCATCATTGCCCGGAGTTCGCTGTTGGTAAATTAGTTAATAGGTAAAGTAAATAATTATTTAATAATTAGTGGTAAGGAGTTATTTTATTAAAATATTCTATATTTAGTTAAAAATAGCTATTATGGAATAATTTAACATTATGGATTTATATAAAGTAATTATTTAATAATAACAATTTATATAATCTTATTATTTGTTAGGGGTTGACTTATTCATATTAAATAAACTAGTGATTGTCCCAAAAGGTACAAAAAGAGGCTGATAGGATTATTAAATTGAAATTGTTGAATTTTTGTAGAAGAATTAATTAGTTTGTGGAAAACCTTGTTTTCTTGGACTGGGTCATTGTGTAATTATCCTTCTAAACGCTCTTTGTCCTTTGATAAAATAATCAGAATACTGTTTTCAAATTTCCATAAATTTCCTCTTGCAGTCAAATACAAAATCAAATTACAAAATATATTGCTTTGCCAAAAAAATGATAAAAATAGAATACAACAGAATCAATGCTATTTGTGCTGAATTTATAAGTTTACAACAAAGAAAATTTGGCTTCCCTTGTCAGAGCTGAGTTGATTTGTGGCCTCACGATATCCAGCGGTCTATTTAAGGGTATTCAAGCTAAGTGTAACTTTGGGGATTGGAGTTGTTCTGCTCTAATATCAAAAAAGCAAAAGGTGTGTCGTTCTCTGAACCATGAAAGCTTCCATTACAAGATGAGTTAAGAAGTAAAAGATTACACCAAAAGAAATTGAAATAGGGAGAGCAGGCAAAGCCTTCTGACAGAAGGCCAACAGAATCAATGTTACACCGAGGCCTGCTATTATGGCAGGGTAGCATGCGTAAATTGTCATGTAATCATACATAGTTGCCCTTCCAACAAATACGCTGTAAAATATGAAATCACCCAATCCTAGTTTAATTGCACCAGATGCAGAAAGCCCAATCCCATCCTGTTGGTGTGTATGTGTGTGTAGAATCTTCAATCCCATTTGGGTGCAGCCATCCCTCACTGTCACTATCAGTTTAGGTCAATAATCCTTGTAGTGTAGAAGGCAATGGCAAAGAACACACTTGTTGATTAACATATGTGGAAGAAGCCCTCACCTGGTGATTTACATATGTGGAAGAAGTCCTCACCTGGTGATTTACGAGGGGAACTGATTCCTCTTCTGTTGGGTGTCTCTGTGTCTCCATGAACACGACTCTCTTCCGCCTCCGCCTCCTCTGCAACAACTATTCTGAAACCCTGAATAGAATCCTCATGAGGTAGTGATGTAGAAGCAGAGGTAGTGTTCTCATCGCATCCTGAATTTGAGGATTTCAATAACGCAGATCTCGACCCTGAACTTGCTGGTTTCTCCAAATGTTTCGCATCTGTTGTTACAGGAGGGCTTTTTCTAATATTTTCCCTGATGGAGGAAGGGAGGGGTTTATCAAAGCTTATTCTCCTTATTCACTTTCAATAGCTAGAGGGCGACTGCGAGGAAGAATCGCATTTTGATTTTCACGCTCGGGGACTGCGATGTGTGGTTTTCTCGTAACAGGGCGAGCCTCGTAAATCAAAGCAGGGATTTCCTCATCTCTTGAAATAGTGAGCTCTACCAAAATTTTGAGAGGGCCAAATCGGCAATAAGATCATACACTGCCATTGCAATAAGCAACACCCACGAAGTCCATTCGGGAATCATAGTAAACCAGAATGCAACAAGCATGCCTATGAGTACCAAGTAACCCTGGGTGAAAATTATGGTCACTTTGCACAGGAAAACAAAAAACACCCCACAACAGCAAAATTAAAAAGCACAACCCCAAAAGTAAAACAGTCAATGGGTACAAAGAGAGCTTGCACCAGAAGCACGGCCACGCCCCCACCCATATAACCCAGCACAACGAATGCTGCAAAACCCATATAAAAACGAAGAAACTTTCCCGAATCGATTCCAATAGAGACTCCAAAGAATCGTCCAACCGAAGTGAATTGCCCCACCCTACGCTTGGAATATCTTACACCTGTTTATTAAGTGAATTGCCCCACCCTACGCCTGGAATATCTTACACATGTTTATTATCCCCGCCGAGGTCATCCAATCTCTATTGCTGAAGGGCGCCCCTTGTAATAATTAATGCAGGTCCTCTGATGCTACGTTGAGCTAGGATAGCTTTGCCTATCACAATGATAGTAGGAGGGCAATTTGTGCTTATTACAACAGAATGCCGCGGGCTGGAGGCCGCAATCCATTGCAGGAAAACGGTGTGAAAATGTCGTTTCAAGAGGGCATTGTCGCCTTAGATGCGTCCACAATACACTATCTACTTGATTTCATCGTAGAATTCACACATCGTCTTCATTTTTACCTCTAAACCTCAAAGATTGCTCTAAAACCAGTAAATACCATCTGTATTCCAAGACTTCGAAGGGATTAAGAGATATAATTGTAAAATTATGCATACCAGAAAAACAGTCGTTCAGGCAGATTATAGCACCAATCTTTATCGAAATTGTGCCGAAACGAGCCAAAAATGCACAAATTTCTGGCAAATTTAAACCAGAGCTTGTTGAACCCACACAACCTTGGCGCTCCAGGACCGAATTGGCAGCAGAAATGGTCGAATTTGCGATTCGAAGTATTTTGAGGATTTCATGGAGGATTGAAATGAAAGAAAACATCGATTTGCAGGAGGCTACCCTCTTTCTGGCGACACTTTTCGGATGTTTATTTTAATAACCTTCTTTTGACGCTTTTTAACCTGCAAAAGTGCACCAAGGACGGTGATGTGTGAAATGAGCTGTCAATTATATTTACTTTATAAATAAAATGGTGAGGTGTTAATAGGAGATATTATCTTCAGCATGGGTGTGATCACCCACGGATTTCAACCCGTTAGAAAACCCCACGTCATTAGCGAATTGAGGACAGAGCTCTGCGCTTTTCGATTAAGCGTTTTTCTGTCAGCAAATTCCACCTTAACCACCTTGTTGGGTTGACATGATTCGTTTTTGCATAACACGGCCAGGTTTAATGCACAGTGGAGGTGAAAAGAAATCCATTGATATTTGGAAAAAGCAGTCAAAGTGCAAATCAACGGTTGAAAGTGTCTTCCATTGATCCAACGGAGCAGGGTAAAAGTGTTGATGATTGTTGATGCATAGGAAGGCCTATCGGCCTAAATATATTTGGTTGAAAACTAGCGGTTAGGAATAGGACAATTTAAAATATTTTATTTCAATATGTTTTAATAATTATTTATTAATATTATCAATTTCTATATTAATATTATTTATTAATAATATCAATTTTATATTATTTGTTAGAGGATAGTTTATATCCCTTAAATAGAAGGATAGCCATGATAAATTGTATAAAACTAGAGTCAAAGGTTTACCAGAAAATATTAATAATTATTTTAAATTGTTATGCGCAAACACATTTTTAGTCGTATAACAATTTTAATAAAATTGAAAAAAAACAAGTAAGAAGAAAACTAACCTCAAAATGCAAAAAAAAAAAAATGATAATAATAATAATAAGGATAATAGGGGATAAATGTTGAAACCGAAAGAAAATAATGGTAAACCAGAAAGAAATAAAGAGGAGAAAGGAGAAGAAAGTGTTGGCATTATGATATAAGTATTGTCCTTGATGGCAACTCTACAGGTCAACTCAGTTTTGATAAGAGGCTTACAAGAATATTCAGAGGCAATAGGGTAGTGGTATAGAGGATCAAGAAGATGGAACTAAGGTATATTGATCAGAATAAAGTAGTTGAAGGAAGAAGATGATGTAAGAGAAATTTAAGAGATACATGTAAGTTCACTTAGTCCAAACAGTGTATACACGCAGGTACTCAGAACAGAAATAGTGTATAACGTACACACGCACTCCCACAGAAGGTAAAGCACATACATGTTGAAAACCATGGTTTTGGTCCGCAGTATTTGATCCAAGGTATCTTTGGACCATGATATTGACCCTAGGTATTTAGTCCGAGGTATTTGGTCCCTGGTATTTGATCCAAGTTGGATTCAGTCCATGGTATTGAGAAAGGCCAAAAAATATATAAAGAAGAGAGGATCATAAGGCCAGATGTGCAAGTAAATAAGATTCTAAGGAATACTTCTATCTGAAGTATATTTTATGTTGCAGTATTATGTTTTGGACTAGATTTAAAATATTTATGTGCACCTTGAGTCAATATTGGATCATGATCATGAGACCTGAAATGAATTATTCTTGAATGATCTGATATTGGTTGAGGTTAGATTTGATGTTTTGCATCTGTTTTATTCATTATTTATCATGATCTGGGTTTGTCTGAAGTCTGGAATTGCAGCAAAGTTTTGAGTCAATATTTGCAAATCTGTACACAGGTTCGTCTCGGCAAAAGAGCGTATACACAAAGGTTCTGTTCTTTCAAGTTGCGTATACAAAAGAAAGGCTTGATGTTCAGAGATGACTGATCTATCAGATCAGTATTGCTGCTACTATTTTACTGTTGTCCGTCAATGAAGTCCTCTTAGATTTGAACGTAAATTTGAATGCATAAGGAGGTTGATATTTGATTGATTTTATAAGTGAGAAGAAGTGTTTTTTGTTGCTTGCCTATGTAAAGTTCTATAAGTTGACAGTAGATGTTCAGTACACTGCTGGTTGGTATAGTTTGTGATTAAGAGATTTTGCGATTCAGAATATTTAGAGGTATACGCAAGTTGGAGTGAAGAAAGTAGCGTATACACGCAAGTTTTCTTCATTGAAGTAGTGTATACAATGTGACACATGAATTTTTGAGGTTTCAATTGGTTCTAAATTTTGATACAGGTTTTTGGGTTCATCACAATGTTCTGATGACAGTGATCTGATTGTTTTAGATTAACTGCATGTTGGCTGATGAAGTTTGAGTTTCTAAATTTCTAATGGGTTATTGATGAGTCAAGGTCTTCATATGTCTTGATATGTGCCAGGAGCATCCAGTCTAAAAATTCATGAAACGTGGTCCCTGGTGGAAGAGTGGATTTTTCTGTAGGCTGGCACCTATGTGCTAGTAAGCATATTGGCTAGTACAAGAGCTAGGGGGTTGTAGCTCCCTTCTAGTAGAAGCAGGAGAATGAGAGAAGATTGTAACCTTCTGCATGTAGAAGCTTGTGTACTAGTATGAGTCTACATCAATACAAGATTGTAAACATATTTTCTTATTATTAAAAGAAGACAGAGATGACAACAACAGGTGGTTTTCACCCACATTGTGTTTCCACCTTAAATCTTGGTGTTCATGTGTGAGGCTTATGTGTAATGGTTTATTCTGTTTATATTGCACATGGTTACTGTTTAATGATTGATGAAGTATTGATGCACTGATTAAAGATCAACATATGATGAATTAACTGAATCATAAGTTTACTGCATAAATGCCAGTTACCTTAAAGACAGTTGTGTGTACATGCTAGTTCCCCTCTCTGAAGTAGCGTATATAAATCTGATTATGAACAAGAAAAATTCTTGCGATAATACTGATTGACCCCCCCTCTCAGTATTATTTCTAACAATTGGTATCAGAGCAGGCCCTTCAGAAGAAGCTTGATCACTTGAATAAAGATCCATCAAGATGAATAATCACGAAAGCATGGGATCCATTAGACCGCCAATCTTTGATGGGAGCAACTTTGTTTATTGGAAAATAAGAACCACAATCTATCTACAATCTCATGGAACAAATGTCTGGGAAATTGTGGAAGGAGGATATAAATTTCCAACATCAATTCCTATAGACATGGCAGGTAAAAAGCAATATGAAACCAATGCCAAAGCTTTCAATACTTTATTGGGAAGTTTTTCACAATCAGAGTTTGTCAAAGTCATGCAGCTCAAATCAGCCGAAGAGATATGGGACAAAATCGTTCAGAGCTATGAAGGAGACTCTAAGGTAAAACATGCTAAGCTTCAAACTCTCAGAATTCAATATGAAACTCTTGAGATCCATAGTGATGAGATTATAGCTAGTTACTTCTTACATATAGAAGAGGTTGTTAATTGTATGAAGAATCTGTGTGAAGAAATAAAATAAGTTACTTTAGTTGAGAAAATTTTGAGATCCTTGTCTGCTAAATTTGAATCAAAAGTGTCTACCATAGAAGAAAAACAAGATTTGCAGAATATCACTATGACATAGCTTCACGGAATTCTGACTGTTGTTGAGATGAGAAAAGGAGGTCCATCAGATATGAGAGAAGCCACATTTAAAGCTTCAACAAAAGGAAAAGAAAAGGAAGAACATAATGAATCAGGACATATTTCAGAAGAAGAAGATGAGGTAAATTTTGTCAAAAAGCTTCAACAGGGTTCTGGAAGGCTCAGAGGTAAGCTACCTTTCAAATGCTTTGTTTGTGGTAGAGTTGGTCATTATACTGCCAGATGTCTTCATAAAGATAAATATGACAAAGGAAAGGAATATGCAAAAGGGAATAGGAAACAAGTTGTGAATAGGAGGAGTTACTATACTCATGAAGGTAGCAATGGTTTATCTAATAGTGATGAAGATGAAACTGGTCAAGATTACAAACTTCTCATGGCTTATGATAGCGATGATTTTTGGGATAGTTTAGAAGAGGATAGTGATGGTTTATCTAATAGTGATGATTATAGACTTCTCATGGGTTATGACAATGATGATTTTTGGAATGCTTTAGAAGAGGAAAACTTTCATGAAGAAATCTATAAATTGAAAATATGTTTAAAACAAAAGAATATGATCATAGATACTTTGACATACCAACTTGCTGAAAAAGAAAAACACAATGAAAAAATAGAATGTGAAATTGTGGGTCTACGAAAAGATCTTGAGAAAACAAAATCTCTCAATCTTAGGTTTGCTAAAAGATCGGAAACTTTAAATGAAATTATCAAAGTTCAATGTTCTCCTCTGATAAAGACAGGTCTTAGATATACTGAACAAGCATCTCAATCACAGAAACCATCAACCTCCACCAAAAGCTATCATGATGCAGCAAAAACCAATGAACAATATGACAATCATCAGCAAAGGCATAAAGCTGATCACTAGGTAGATCATACTCAATTTGCTCCAAGTATGAATATCAATAGAAACCACAACCAACCTCTGGCAAATCATACTCAATTTGCTCCAAAGATGAATATCAATAGAAACTACAATCAATAGGTAAATAGATTTGATAGTCGCAGAAACTTCTTTAATGAGAAATGTTTTTCATTCATAATTTTGGGCACAAAGCTGTTCAATGTGTTGCTTACAAAACCATCATGACTAGAGAAGCACGAAATCAAAGGAATGTAATAGGGATCAAGAGAAGTTCCTATACAACTTTTCTCCTCTTGAAAATGAAATAGAATGCTCAATTTGTAACAAATTTGGTCATGAAGAATCTGAATGTACGAGCAAATTTTGGCTAACACCTCAAAAGGAGAAAACACCATTAAATCCCAAGATATGGAGAAAGAAAGAATCTCAAATAGAAATATGTGGTATAACCTTGTATGTAGAAGGACAAGAAAATCAGTGGAAAATCAGTGGTACATTGATAGTGGATGCTCCAAACATATGACAGGTGAAAAAGAGAAACTTCACTCATATAATGCCATAGAAAAGGAAAAGAATGTCTCATTTGGAAATGACACTCCTACTGTCATAAAAGGTAAAGGTTCTGTTTTCTTGAAAGAAAAGGTTAAAGTTGGAAATGTTATGTATGTAGATGGTTTAAAGCATAACCTGTTGAGTGTCAGTCAAATGTGTGATCAAGGAAATGAAGTGGTGTTTTGATCAAATGTATGTGTTGTTCGTGAGCTTGATACAGGAGAGACCATGATCAAAGGTACAAGAACTCCAAAAAAATTATATAAACTCAAAGGAGGACAACAACAATGTTATCTAAGCAAAAATGATGAAAACTGGTTGTGGCATCGAAGATTGGGACATCTAATCTTTTCTCAAATAAGAAAAGCATGTATACTCAAGGTTGTTCGTGATCTTCCAGATATCAACATCCCAGAAAATACAATATGAAAACCATGTCAAATCCGTAAGCAAACCAGAGTTCACTTCATGGAAAAAGAAGGGTCAGCTAGTAAGCCTCTTGAACTTATCCATACTGATTTATGTGGACCAACAAGGAAAAAGTCACCTCGTGGAGAAGAATACTTTATTTTGTTCATTGATGATTTTACCAGAATGTGTTGGATAGGTCCTCTAAAGCATAAAGATGAAGCATTTGAAAAGTTCCAAGCCTTCAAAGCTTTGGTTGAAAATGAATCAGATCGAAAAATCAAATGCCTCAAATCTGATCAAGGAGGGGAATTTATATCGGATGAATTCTTTGACTTTTGTGAACAACATGGAATAAAAAGGGAATTCTCCACTGCAAGAACACCTTAGCAAAACAATGTAGTAGAAAGGATGAACATAACAGTTCAAGAAATGCCTCGAGCCATGCTAGATGAATTTGGAACTCCCGCAACCTTCTGGGGTGAAGTTGCATTCACGGTCGTGACTATTATCAACAAAGCAAATGTTCGAGTAAATAGCACTCAAACTCCACATGAACATTGGTATGGTAAGACTCCTACTATAAAATATTTTAAAGTTTTTGGAAGCAAATGTTTTATCAAAAGGACTGATGAAAAACTTGGTAAGTTTGAACTCAGAGCAGATGAAGGGATTCTTCTTGATTATTCTTCCAGAAGTAAATGATATAAATGTTATAATAAAGGACTTGGGAAAATTGTTGAAAGCATCGATGTTGTAGTTGATGAAGCATGCATAAATCTAAAACAGATAAAATCAACAGAAGATTATGACAATGAGGAAGATGGGGATTACTTTCCCACATCAAATCAAAATTATATTGAAGAAGAAACCAATGAAGCACCAGAAGAAGATATAATGGTAGAAGAAAAGACTCCATCCAGGTATGTTCAGAAAAATCCTCCAGAAACTCAAATTTTAGGAGAAAGGGAGGCTGGTGCATAGACAAGAAGAACTATTATAGGGACCTCAAGCTATCTAGCATTACTATCCTCCACCAAACCTCAAAATGTAAATGAAGCATGCAAAGATGAATGTTGGGTCAAGGCCATGGATGAAAAACTTGAGCAACTTGAAAAAAATGACACTTGGGAATTAGTTCCTAGACCTCATGATAAAAAAATTATAGGAACTAAATGGATATTCAAGAACAAGTTGAATGCAAATGGAGAAGTCATTAGAAATAATGCCAAACTTGTTTGTAAAGGGCATGCTCAACAAGAAGGTATAGATTTTGAAGAAACTTTTGCACCTGTTTCCAGACTTGAAGCCATAAGAATGTTTCTTGCTCTTTCCAGTTTTCATAAATTCAAAG
>APFE030498161.1:0-16685 GCA_000404065.3 Pinus taeda | reverse complement strand
CCCCAAGGCTAGTACCTCATAGGGTCAAAACAACATCTTCAAGTGAAATTATTTCTTTGATCCTTTCCCCACCTTGTTTAGGGTAAGAATATCATTGGTTGCTACATACTTTTCTCATACCCTAGACCGGGTCCACTTGGTCCCATGTGGTCCCGCTCCTTTGAAAGATCATTCTTCAAGAACCATCCAAGATACCAATTCTAACAAGGATTTTAGGGATTGGGGAATTCCTTCACAAGTCTTATCTCATAAACCTAACCCTCAAGCCCTCCCTTTCCCTAGAATACATAGTACCTTGCTTAAAAAGCAAGCAAGCTCCATCATTCAAATTCTTTTGGGAAAGGGTTTATTTGGGTCACTCATATCCATTGACTTATCCTTCATCGGTGACTCTATACACACCGAGTCTCCTCCCATCGGTGAAAGTCCGTAAATAAAAGGGAGCCTTAGCTGAGGTGACAGTGGGCTAAGTCTCCATTTGTTGCCCTTGGCCTAACATTTTCCCTTTTAGGGATCCCCCTTAGGTACCCTACTAGTTTGAGCGGTAACAAGACCTAAGCCAATTAGGGAAGTAGGAGGGAATATTTGTCACGTCAAGTCAATGCCTTCATCTACAAGTAAAAGGCAAACATTACCAAAAAAATAAAAATAAAAAGCAATAGGTTTAAAAGCAAGGAAAGGATTTCCAAGTTAGGGATTTAGTACTTGTTGATAATAACCCTTATCCTTTTCAGGTCCACAGTAAAGTAGGGGTAGGTTACTTTTACATAGCCAACCTTGATGGTGAGCCCTTGTCATCCCCTATAAAAGACAAGCACGCCATTTCTTTTAGTAGAACCTAATGCATTAATTATTAGATAGTTGCATTGCATTCGTGTGAGCCCTTGTCATCCCCTATAAAAGACAAGCACACCATTTCTTTTAGTAGAACCTAATGCATTAATTATTAGATAGTTGCATTGCATTCGTGTGTCTTGCATTTTTGTGAGTGCATCCTACTTTTGAAATTATTCGTGTTGATGTGTATGTGTGGTAGTCAGATGCATTATTTTAGCTAACGTTGTACTTTTAGTCTTAGTTTATCCTATATCACAAAGGTGACAATGAGCACCATGCTCAGATGCTATCAACAAGTTGTTGTGAGTGTTCAGGTAACAAGTCTACCAAGCCCTAGGGATTGATGGAGTTCTCATGCACTCTTTGTTTGAGCACATAGATCACGCACTCTACAATGAGCATATGTCCTTGAATTGGAGCCAAATGTTACCCACCAAAAAGTGGGTAACCCATAATAGAAAAAAAATCTCCTCCTTAGAAAGTTAACTAGCCAGCAGCCCTTTATGATCAATACATGACATAGTGCTAGGGTCCTCCACTTCTTGCTTCGGTTAGATTCCTCTCTCCCATCCAACATTCCTTCTTCAAGGAAGGTGGGTCATCCATCGGCAAGTACTTTAACCATTTGTAATCATGTGTTTTCACTTAATGTTTCGAGCATACTAATATGGATCAAGGGGTGATCTAGATGATTGACTGATCTTGGCTGTAATCTTATTCCCTCACTTCACTTGGGTGGTTAGGTTTTGACTCTAGTCAAGTGGGACCTCCTACGTATGAAATTTTAATACTATTGCAGTTAGTTGGTTATTATTCTCCTATCAATTGATTATTTTTCTTCTACGAATTATTTGTGGCAAACACTGAATAAAACAAAATTGCAACTATCAGGGTATCCCAGAAGAGGCAAACCCTCACAATCGCAGAACCTCGGCAACGAGTCGGATCGATAAATCAAAGCCATGGGCTTACTTCGATGGACCTGCCCAACCACATGGTTGCAGAGGGGGTTTCATGTTATACATCTCTGGACATTGTTTCTTTAAGGTCCAATTAGGTCTAGGGGAGGGTACAAACAACTTTGTCGAGCTTATTACCCTCAGACATCTGCTCCATTTTGCATTAGCACATGACTGCACTACTATTCAAATCTATGGGGATTCCAAAATTATTATCAATTGGTTCAACAACAAAAATCATTGTCATGCTATTTCTCTATAAAATATTTTGGATGAAGTCGACAATTACAAAGCATTGTTTAACTCAGTCTCTTGTCATCATATATACAGGGAATATAATGAAGATGCTGACAGACTTTCCAAGGAGGGCTCGCTACTTCCCTGAGGCTTGTGGATAATCTCTGAACAGATGGGAGCAGACTTCTACCAATATCATTACCATAGGGTGGATAGGCCCTAATTATATATATTTTTCGCTGTTTTTATCAGAGTTTTTCATCAAAATATGTAAATATTTATATCTACTAATATATAGACAAGCCGTCTGAATATGTACAGGAAATGGGTTGGCCATTCATATTTTGTTACAGTTTTATTCGAATTGGTCATGGATCAACAGTACTTGCATCTGCCACAGGCATCTACTACATGTAATTTTTCTACTTAATGAAAGATTACGATTTTTCCATTAGAGAAATAGAATAAACAAAAAAAAAACACAATTGCAACTTCACTAAAAAATAAATAACCACAAGAACTAAGAAAATTATGCACATACACACACACACAAATAATGGACACCAATATTTTTGGACATCCCAGGAAAAACCCCAGTGTGGGGAAAACCAATTCTGCAAATGAATAATTTATTATTCTTAAACAAATTTGTGATGGAGAAAATTACAAAATCGTTTGACAAACTTTAACAAACCTCCGAAAAAATATTTTTCACTTCTGCAAGTGGATTTCTCCTCCAGGAATCAACTCAGCCTCCTCTGAGCAATTTTGCCTCCCTATGGCTTCTACTCGACTCACACATGTAGCCCTCTCACTAACAAACTCGCATTGCTGAGGAAATAACTCGACCTCTTTCTGGAATTCGAACTCAATTGGCAAATTGACCTTCATGTGCAAATCGATCTCTCCTACAATTTCTCCTCTCCGGCACTTCATCCTCTTTGAGCAATTTGCTTTGCAACTAGGGTAATTTGCACCCCTAATATAGAGCAATTCACACCACTGGAAAATCATCCTCCTTCTGCAGAAAAAATCAATCTCCAACTCTCCCTGGAAATCGTTGTGACAAAATCCTCCAACAATGCTATCTCCAAGCACTATTGAACTCGCTTTGTTGATGCCCCTGCGTTGCCACCGCACCCTTGCTATGACTGCAATATTGTGTCTTGATCTCTCGCTGATCTTCTATGTGTTCTCAAAGTGCCCATTGATCTGCTCTTATAATCTCTTGTTGATGAATCAACGATCATGATCTAATCACAATTGATAGCTAAAATCATCTTGACCCCTTCTCGTGACTTTTCCGGAAGTCTCTAGAGGAAGATCAATTTACCCCAATTAATATTGATTAATTAACCCATTTCCCTAAATTAGACTTAGGAAAATTAGTTAACTAGCTAATTAATTCTAATCAAAGCCTTTTCTTGTGAAACCTTTTCTCGATATTGGAGAAACTGTGTTTCTTAGCCTCATAGACACAATCTGAGAGAAAAACACTTATCTGAGCTACATAAACTAACACTCTGGGGCCTTAGGGTTTTAAGAAGGACACCACCAGAGAGGCTCTAATTAAATTAGTGTGTCCATGGTATCCCATACTTACCACTTTCCATCCTTTTCCATGATTCCATCTCCATTATTTGAATTGGTGGTCATTAGTCGTGAGGATTAGCACCCTCATCCTCATCCTTGAGTCTGGGTAAGAAAACTTTGCCTAGTGGTCTATGCAGCTAAATGAAAGTTAGAAGTGTCGACCACTCCATGTCAACTACCCATAGCTGTACATTTTTTTCGCGCATGGATTTCCATCACGTCCGAGCACTCAGATGATCATCATTATGAGCTATATGTACACTAGAGTTTTGTAAACCCATTCTGCATTTTGTAATGTAAATGGTCCTAGTAAGACAAATGTATGTAACAACCTAGGTAAATTTATTTTTCTGATGATGATTTCTATCCTAGGAGATTTTTAGTTTTACCAATTCATGTGTGTTTTTAAACACGGATGATCGACAGAGTTTTTCCCTCCAGCCTCGCCCCAAAGCAAGGGTGGATTTTGTCGTTGGGATTTTAAATGAGTCCTAGTGTTCTTTATCGAGTCTCTGTAAAAGTGATTTGGGAATAATTCTAACTATTTGGTTAGATTATTTTATTACAAGTCACTTAGTCTATTAGATCATATTTAGTGTCGCAGAAATGGGTAATTATTGAGGGTTTATAAGAACGGATGTTCCCCCTTCATGGGTTAGAAATGTAATATTTCATGTAAAAAATATTTAGTGCATGGCCCCTCATAGTTAGACACGATGGCTAAATATTAGAGGGTTGTAAAAATTAATAATCCCCTCATGAGTCAATTAATTAAAATGTCTGGCTAAAATAAATTAAAATGCTAAACCCAGAAATTTAATTAATTTAGATCCTAGGAAAAATTAAATTTCCAACATTTAAAATTCATGGGTTTTAAAGTTGTTAATTTTTTTAGGTCCCGGACCAAGGGAATATTGAAAATTTCAAGATATTTTGAACCCTTGGGCCATAGTAGTTAAGTCAAAGTCAACTTTTTAAGGCAATTAACTCAAAATAATCATTTTTTAGTTAATTAAAAGTGAAATTCGAATTTCCTCAAAAAATAACTTTATTTCAACGGTGATGATTAAAATATCACTTGATCTCCATCAACAGTTGAGATTGTTTTTTACGGGAATCAAGCCAACTAGCCGTTGGAGAATTCTTCTATAAATGAGAGGCCTCTCTCTATTATTTGGATCCTATTTCTAAATCATGTACTTGCTCTAAGAAAGCTCTTGTAACTTTTTTCTAGTTAATAAAACGCAAAGACTTTAGGGTGTCAGACCGTGGTGTTCCTCTTTCATTTTTTTTTTTGTAATATTGTTCTTAATACTTTGTTGTTTTTATTAGCATTTGCTAGTTAATAGCCTATGAGGATTAATCTGTGCACAGGTATCTTGCACAAATTTCTGGGTTTTTAAAATATCATTTTGATTTGATAGAAGTAGCAGGTATCTCTATTTCTTGATGATTTTATGATTAATTTTTTATCTCTATTAATCTAACAAGCAAATCTAAGTTTGCAGAAGTTATCATTCAGGATTTGGGCGTTTGGGGAAATCCTCAGTTAGATCAACCGACTCTCAGATTACAAAATTTAAAGAGCCCATTGTTTGTTAATTTCTAAAGTCATCTTACAAAACATTTTATTTGCAGGGTTCTTCTTGGGCTTGTGCCTTTTTAAAATTTCAAATTTATTTCTAAATTTGTGCAAAATTTGTTTAAATCTAGCTAATAGAGGGCTTTGATCTGCAGATCTGCTAGATTTGTAGAATCTTATTGTAGATTTGTAAACATCAAATTTCTAATTCATTGGGGTTTTGGGTATTTCATATTTTTGTATATACATGTTTTGGGGTTTGCTATCTTTTGTTTGTGCAGGGAAAAATCTGAAAATTGCAGGTAATTTTTGTGGATTTCGGAGAGAGATCTGAGCCCCAGAGGGCATCTCAATTTTGTTTTGCAGGTTGAGGAGAAATTTCAGAATTATAGTGGGCAAATTTTTTGAGGGTCTTGAGGCCCAGCGTTGGCCATCTCTAGCCTCATTCTCGGCCTCTATCATTCCACCCTCAAGCCTCTCTTCTTTGCAGCCTTCTTCATCATAATTTTCTCACTAAATTCTTCCTAAAATTTTCTGATATCGGCATTTGGAATTGGATGATTTCCAGTGATTCGGGCAACATGCCTCCAAGTGTCTTCAAGCCCCTAAGGGCTGACTAATGCACACTCTCTAACCTTTCCTCATTCCATTTTGAAAACAAGGTTAATACTGGCATAGATTTGCAATTAGCTGGAGTTTAACAACAAATTTAATTTACATTTTTACTGTTGTATAATTGCATAAATAGAAGTTAGTTTCAGTAACCTTTGCAAACAAATTTCTGAAAATTGTTTTACTGTTGTTCAATAGTTTATTTCTGAGTTTTTTAGATCAAATACATCAATAAATCAAAAAGAATTGAACTCGGAAATTTTCTAAATTGTAGTTATCAGTTTGTCATTTAAAATTTTCTGTTGTTATACATAGAAATTTCTTAATATTGCATGGTTAAAGCACTGTTGTTTTAGAATATATTGTTGGTTTTAACATTTGATTTAAGAGCAGGTTACTAGACTGATATTTCATTAATATAACTTGAGCTTAAAACATTTAGTTTAATTTCTAAAGTTCATTTGTTTTTGCATGCTTATGCAAGTAAGACTAATCTAGTTTTACTTATGCATCTAAAGATCTTGATTGAGTATTTTATACAAATGAATTTTTGAATTTAAAAGTGTTCTATTTCCAGCATTTTACATTTCAGTGTATTGTGCATTTCAGTAATTATTTGTGTAGGTTTTACATTTTGTAGTGTTGGTATAAGTACATGCTTTCACATTTAGATCACCACCTTTCTGAGCCTTAAGTTTCCAAAATAATTTTAGGTCCTCATTTAACTAAAATTAACAAGTCCCTGCATTTCACATAGCTTTAAGTTTTGCATTTGCATATGAGGCAGTCGAGTCTTTTCAGTAGCAGTTTCCTATCCTTTACTTGAACCTTATTTTCTTTGCAAGATGGTTGACTCCACAAGGCACTGGTATCACTTTCTTCAAACCATTTTGAATCCTTAAAATCTTGCGCAATCTAAAACCAGTATTGGTTGCTTAATTGTGTCTCCCAGGTTAGTTGGTTCCCAACTAATCTTTCATTTTTCCATTTCCATAGGGTCTACCCCCCTTAGTCTGTTATTGGGAGACAACTCAAACGAAATGATTGGGGGCCAATGTGACAGCCCCCGATCTGAGCTGTTGTCGCTGTGCCTAAACATTCTGTGCGACAACAAGAAGCATAAGAAAGCCATAAGGGGTAAACAAAACAAAACAAAACAAAAAACAAAAAATATGGCTAGGACAATTAATTAGTGCATGGGCAAAAGCCTAGCATGAGCTCTACCCCTTTCACTAACCATCACCTGGTTCCTTAAGCACACGATGCTCCATCTATCAATGGAACCCTTGTATTGTCCCAACCCTGATGAACAATAAACAACTTCATCATTAAGGGGTAGTAAATGTCAAATCTCAATAAGCATGCTTAGCCTCCTTAACTATGAACCTGAATAAACCATAATCATAAAGAAGAAAAAGGCACACAAAAGGGGTAGAAAACAGGCAAAGGAAAGGCGTGCGTATCTCATGCCTCCATGATTGCTCGCTCCTTACATCTATACACTCAAGATGTTGGACTACCATTA
Organism: Pinus taeda; assembly: GCA_000404065.3. Taxonomy (NCBI): domain Eukaryota; kingdom Viridiplantae; phylum Streptophyta; class Pinopsida; order Pinales; family Pinaceae; genus Pinus; species Pinus taeda. Next base: position 9,340 of record APFE030498161.1, on the reverse strand, counting down.
GTTGGTCACTTGGTTATGGCACCCTACCTTGTTGGACTACCATTGGTTGGTCACTTAGCTATGGTACCTTGCCCTAAAGTCATTCCCATTCTGTTGCCACCATTTTCACACACACCTATGGATTGATGGGTTAACTTGGAACATGTCACTTCACCTTGGGGGCTTTAAACACCTAAAAGAGTTATCCATCTAACCATCCCTAACATAAGGAGGTAACACTTTTACAAGACTTGATCTAGTTAGATATTTGAAGGTAATCTTTGTGTGAAGTATTATTTTTCCCCCAACATTAAGTACGGTTGACTATGATGCATACATGGTTACTATACCTTATGATTGTTGATTTTCACTTGATCTTGAGAGGGTGTTGTCAGGAGGTTCTCATCAAAGCAGTAAAGGCCTCTTGAGATGATTGCCCCATTTTATCAGCATCATTATAGAGCTCGTTTTATCCATTGCAAACAGAGAGTATGGCCTTGTTGATGCAGTATTGCCTATCCATAGCAAAGTGTTGGGCTATTTGACAACCCCACATGATGCTTGACACCCCGAGGACCCCTAGATGCTAAAACGTTGAGCTCATGAAGCTTGGTGTTGGAGATATTGATGATGTGCCTAGTGGACCTAGGATGCCCCCAAGTTGGCCATGACATTGTTTGAAATGCATCACTTGTTCTGGAGTTCGAATGATGATGGTCATACTTACGATGATAGGGGAGGGCTTGCACATCACTTTGAAGCCCCAACGCTTGAGTTAGAAAGTGCCATGTCACCCCTATTACACTTTCGAGGATGACAATGGGCACCGTGGAGATGACGTGTTAGCATAGAGGCACTTTGGAGGCATGCCCATGATCTAGGAGATACATCTTGGAGTATGAAGCACTCATTAGCCCAAATGAAACCTTTTTGTGGCATTTAGAGCTCATTTGGAGGATGACATCATGCTTGAGGAGGATTTTCTCCCACATGTGGGTATTTATGGCATTTTTGTTGGTTTTGAGCTATGAGGTTGGCTTGTAACCTCTATCTTGTGGAACACTTAGAGTAAACTTGTCAATAGGGCTTCTTAGTTGTATTATTTTGAAAATGAGTAGGATAGGTCTCATATAAATAGAGCCTCCTCTCATTTCATTTGTTCATCATCACACATCAAACTCTTGTCCTCTCCAAGAGAGTGTGAGCTAGTCTTTTTTGCTGCTATGAGCAAGATGTGATTTTCATTAGTGCAACTTGCTTGTGGATGTGATTTTTGCATAGAGACACTATTCTGGGATTCAAAAAAGTGCCTTTTGTGGAGAAAATTTGTAAGTTTATTGTCTTATTATTGATATTTTGCATGCTTAATGTTTAAAGTAGGGTTTCTATTATGCCATGATTAAATGCATCATCATTGTTGAAATTTGGCTTCATTATTGCATGTAAAATTGTTCTCTCTAAGGCCTATAGGGAAAATCTTAATGTGCAAACTATTGATTTTTGTACCTTAGTAGGTACTCCAAGCCTTGAGGATCGAGGGTTTGGAGGAAGGAGCTCCACAAGTGGCCGTGTGGGCTTGAAACCCAAGCTTGGGGTTTTGCACCCATCGATGTTTGGGCCAAAACCATGAAGAGATTTCTACATGTGATGGATGGAGCTAATAGAGGATGGCGAGAAGAAACTAATGCAACAAAAATCATCGAAATCCGAGTTGTAGAAATTGAGATATGAGTTTTTGAAGATATAATGGGTAAATTTGTCTAGATTGGGCAAGTCGGATTGAGGTCAAAGTGGTGCCCAAAGACAAATTCGTTGGAGCCACTTGATGCATATAAATATAGGTCAAGTGTGAGGCATAATACACACACATCCAAAAGTGCGTTTATCTCTTGAGAAAATACGACCAAGTAGCAGCAGTGGTCGAGCAGCAACAGCGGCCAAGTAGCAGCAGTGGTCGAGCAGCAACAGTGGTCGAGCAGCAACAGTAGCCAAGTAGCGGCAATAGTGGCCAAGTAGCAGCGGATGAGCGATGGCCGAGTAGCAACAGTGGCCGAGTAGCAGTAGCGGCCAAGTAGCAACGGATGAGCGACAACCGAGTAGTAGCAGTGGCCGAGTAGCAACAGCGGTCAAGTAACAGCAATGGAGCGACGGCCGAGTAACAGCAGCTGAGCGACAACCGAGTAGCAGTAGTGGCCGAGTAACAGCAATTGAGCGACAGCCGAGTAGTAGCAGCGGCCGAGTAACAACAATAGAGTGATGGCCGAGTAGCAGCAGCTGAGCAGCAGCCATGCAAAGGAAGCCAACAGCCCTTAAGGACTTGCAGAGGTATGTGTTTTGATAGAGTTGATTGCTAGTTCGATGGGTCTCCAAGGGTTGGACAGTTGATGGAGTGTGTTGGTAGCCAAGAGGAGGGTTTCCTAGGTGTGAGGATGCCCTAGCCAGAGGCAGATGCTACAGCGAGAATTGGTCACTCATGCACTATTGGAGGGCAGTGTGAGAGTGGACCAAGTGTGGATGTGATTGGGCATTTATGGTCTGCTGGAGGACAACGTGATAGTGCCCAAGTTGGAGCATGATGTGCACCATCTTCATGGACTTAGCGGGTTGCTAGAGTGGCAGAAGAAGAGCTCAAGGGTCTGATCAACCAGGAGCAGATTGAGTAGCCCTAGACTTGTGTGTGGAGAAGAACTTCTACAACAGATGATGGGTAGTCCTCCTAGCCCGTGTTCATTGTGGGAGATGGACATCTTGCAGTGATAGGTGGCAGTGCTCCATGCCCTATGTTAGTCTTCATCGAAGTAGCTCAAGAAGACCATAGTGGGTTGAAGTCCCTGAGTAGCTAAGGAGCAACAATGGGTAGTTGAGAGTTGTTCACAAGTGGAGCTGTGAACAACTTGACAGGAGTCTCGATGTGTTGTGCCCTTGATGGACTAAGGCACAACTAGTGAGCAAATTGGATAGTCGAGGTTCAGTGGTCAAATGGACTTGGATCGTTGATAGAGGCAGGAGCTGCAGATCGGGAGTCGAAGGACCGGGCAGGTATAGGGTACGACCATTGCAGCTGTGAGGAGCTCTACATCAGCGAGACAGTCAAAGTATCTTGTTGAGGGCAGACTAGTTGTCGATGTACTGAAACCAAGCCCCAGTTTGTAATCTTGTACTAGTGGATGTATGAGGGCCATTATCCCTGGTGCGGGACCCCTAGATTGTTGTATTATATGTTGATTAATATAACGAAGTTGGGTTGAAAAATGTAAAAAGTTGTCTATATTATGTGCATGTGTGATTTATTGTTGTTTATATTCTGTTGTGCAAAGTAGTATCGTTGAGATTCTTGGTTTGGTAGTGTCAGAGATTTTAAGATTCTATCCTAGACCCAAGATCATGGAAATTCAACACAAACCCTATATTTAATTTCTCCCCTCACAAAAGCAATAGCTATGGTTTTAAAAGTGGATGCCCTAGGCACCCCCCTAACTCCAATTTCCTTCCCTGGAATTTTTGCCCTAAAGACTCCATTAAACCCTAGTAGGATAAGGCGTGATCTAGGGTGTGTTGATCATCCATAAAATTTATTATAATTTATCTTCTATTTCTCTCTCCTAGACGACTAGGGCAATCGCTAGGGTTTTTAGGGCAAATTTATGCATAAAAGCGAAGTTTGAATGTATGTTTGTGGCTCATAATTTAGGGATTGCGTCTATAAATTATTTAAAGGAAAAACCTAGCATGTTACATAATATATTCCTCTTAGATAGGGTTGACGTCACTCTTTTTATTGTTGTTTATGCATACCTAATAGCCTTAGAAATAATTCCCTAGTCTCTATTGGAAAACCTTGGTCCTTTGTTATTGAATATCATTTTAAAGATCTTTTCTATGACATTGAATACCTCATCATTACATATCTTACAAACCCTTACTTATAACAGCCTATTTCTTGGTCTAATCATTGAGTAGTTGAACCCTAGTATAGAATACATAGGCCATCTTAGGCCTTCCAGTACTCTACCAACAATAGACCTTTTATTGAAATTCGAGTGCACGCCGGAATTTCTAATCATGATAATTACTCATGAGTATTATATGTGTTTTCATTTAGCATTTACTTCATTCAATTAGTTCATCAAACAATTATACAAATACAATGCACAAAAAGACGAGAGACACTAAAAATTAGGCCAGGGCAAAACCCACAAAGGGAAAACCTAGCAATCCTTTCCTTATAGAATCTTTTGTCAACAATAGAAATCCAAGTCATAGACAAACTGGCCAATTTCCCAAGTACTAAGTCACCCCTCCAAAGATTTGGTAAGATGTCACATGCTTATCCTTTGATGCTACAATTAACAGAGATCAAGTGTTTCGGGAACTCGCATAGCCAAAGAAGAGATGCTTTAGAAATTCACATGACCAGAGAGAAGGAACTTCATATATCCACAAAAAAGTATCTTCATAACTTCATATAAAAGCCTCAGACATCGTTCTAGTACCACAAAAAATTCGGTCTTTTTCGCAGAGGTATATTGCCATAAGGAGCTCGAATATTACAAGAGTATAGTGCCACAGGAAAGCTTGAATATCACAAAACTATATGCCTTGGAAACTCACGTTGCTTTTTAAGAATAGCGCCTCAAATAGCTCACAACTTTTCCTCTAAACAAATGAGTCGAATGAGTGTCAAATGGTGGAATAATAATGCCAATATATAGTGGTTTCCATGTCCAAAAAGGTGCCTCTTAAGGCTGAGTTGACTTGCCATCTGGAGGGCTGACTTGGTAAACTTGGGGATACAAATATACTTTAAAAAACAATTTTTCTTTTCTTTTCTTTTCAATGTTCAAATGGGACATGACAAAAAAAAAACTTTTGACTTAGACAAATTCTTTTTGACTCTTTACAAAATCATAAAGATAAATTATGAAGACCAAACCTAGATACAACTTCAACACGCCCTCTTAACTAGGGAGGTATTCATAATGACTCATCGGGATATTTTCAAGTTGAAGACTTCTATAAGAAAGGATCTAGATTGATAAGCCTCATTGATGATAACATCATCATAACCAACATTGTCAAATTACCAAGGCCTTGACAAGTAAGATTTATCACTCCACTAGATCAAAGCACAATGTTGGGAGGCATTCAATAGGACACCACACTGCCTCTGAGGCACATCAACTAGGTTCACCAGAGTATGTCCCCCACCGGAGTATTTCCTACTTGTCACAAGGAAATGTCAGTCCACCAAACCATTCTTTGACGGAGTCCATGTACTTGACTTACGGTTGTTAATCCTGGGCACAGTACATGACCCAAGAATGTTTGTCCAAGATGCTTATCCAATCCACCATTCTCCCTATCTGTTTCCATGTACTTGACTTACGGCTATTAGTCCTAGCCATAGTACATGACACAAGGAGAACTAGGTGTCCAACCTCACTCCCTCTCAACCTAGAAGGAGAAATCCACAAGCCCAAACTTTCCCGAAAGTACTCATACTTCCCTTACAACAACTGCATGTTCAACCATGGAGATATGTTGTAGCCTCTCGGCTCCTATCTACATCATGCTCTTGGATCATAAAGTGCTTCGACCTTTCATGAAAAGCCAAGTTCTCTATCAAGCTTCATGCATCTTATTACCAAGTATCAGTGTCGAATCTAACATGCCATTAAATAGTCCATCAAACATTTTACAGAGTCAAATTGTTTCACAGCTAACTGTACAAACTACCATATCTTCTGCCTTCGCACTACAACAGAATCCTGCTTCATGCTCTTCCAAGAAACCATACTAGATCCCATCCATCAATAATATCTCTACTCATCATCAGCACTGCCAACCCAATTGATGTATCCTCGAGTCCCAAGTTGTAATGTATCAATCCAAGATCCTTCATGTCAAATTCTGCTTCCAACACCCTTTGAAGTCAATATTTCTTCCTTTGACTCATGAGTCCTTTCCCAAAGTACGAGACTTTTTTAATTATGAGACTCCTTTTTCAAAATCCTAGGGTAACTTTACTAAATGAGGCAATCGTCAAACTGCTTTTGACTTCTCTAATGCATACTTCACACTGCTCTCTCTTTTTGTATTCACATTCTACAGGAAAGTCTGTGTGCTTTGCTACGTTCTTCGATTACTTTCTTCTTGTTGCCAAAGCCTAGGGAGCCCCTTTGTGATCAACCTGCACTCCTCACCAGGAGGCCATAAAAGAAAAAATATAATTAAGCAAAGAACATAAACAAGAGATTATCCAAAGGTAAAGACAGTAGCAGTAATTAAAGAGAGGATATATAGAATACTTATCTTTTTGAGAGAAGTCAACTCCCTCTTAATCTATGGACTTCTTGCATACATCTACAACTTTGTCAGCTCTATCGAGCATCCAGCTTGTAAAACAACTTCATCCACATCATCCTGCATAGGCTAGGGTTTCTTCTATCAGCGGAAACAATGTTCTAGGTCCAATCCATGGTTTGTTCATAAACCCTAGGGTTTCTCTTTTTTAAATCTTTTGAAAACTAGGGTTTACAAACCCTAGACATCCAAATGACAAAAAACCTAGAAATCGATAAGCCCTTCATGTGATGAGATCTATCATTGACATCATCGAGTAGGTTTTGTCCAATGATTGTCCTTCAAACTCATTGTAGCAGCTTCATTTGATTCCATAATTCAGGGTTGATCATAGCATCTGAATACATCTTTGATAACCTCATATTTTCTTCTCAAATATGAGCTTCGCCTCTTTTCTACAAAGGTATACTTAGTGACAGTGAATCCCTTTTCATTGATGTGTAATAAGGTTCATGGCAACACGTGTTAATGCTTTGTAATCCAGACATTGTATTTCCAGAACTTGGTACACATCTCATATCAGACTTGAATAGGTCATACCAGTGATTCTATACGATGCAGAGACACTTGATGTCTATAATGCAACCTTTCCAAATAAAGGTACTTCAATCTTCTCAGAGTTAGAGTAAGGATCATAGAATACTTACTTGAGTTTTTGACTGCTTGAGAAATAGATCAAGGATGGGCATCCCTATCTCATAGAGTACCTTTCCAGGGTCCTTTACAATAAACAAAACTTGTAGTACACATCAATCCTTGGACTGAGGCAGCCTTCCTTTTGTTCTTCGAATTTATGACATTACTTCTCTTGATATTGCATCTGAGACTTCTTGGGAGCCTTTCGACCTTGAGGCTTAGAATTTTTTCGGATTTGACACTTGAGTTGCTTGCAACCTCGCCTTTCTAAAGCAATCTATTAAGATTGATTTTGCCAATCTTACTTTCAGACTTTTGAACCTTGTGACGTAACTTCGGTCTAAGGAACTGAGTTTCGATTTTATGTATTCTGCTTTGAAGCCTCTTCAACCCACTAAGACAAGACTTATGACTTTGATCTAAGAGATTTCAAATTAGGGTCTTCTGAAATTCTTTCTTGAGGTTGAGATTTGATCAAATTTTCACATCAAATATTAGTAGGTCTTTGTTTGAGGTCTTCGGATCATTAAGATAGAGAAATATCACTGCGATTCAATCCAGAGGCAACATAAAAGAATTCGGCCTCCATGAATAAATACAATTCTTTTTCAACACATTGGTGAACTAACCTCATGATACAAGCAAATTCTAGTGGATATCTTTTCTAGTTTTGATTAAGCATCTTGGACTGCTTGCATCTAAAAGTAGATCCTAAACTAGGGCAAGAATAATTTCTTCTACAGGGTTGCTCCTTTACTTAGCAATCAATTATCATTAAGAAACAAATCAACATACCTTAGTTATGGGCACTTCTCCTCCTGAAATTTTCGGCCTAAAACTCACACCTTTGCAGCACGAACCTTGCCTTATCTGAGACACACAACAGACTTGTTTGTTGTGGTTACACCCTCCCTTTGCCACTATGATTACCTCGTTGTACTTCAAGACTCCTTGGCCCTTTCTTCTAGCCATCATGAGAGACCCGGTTGCCCAGAATCTTGATAGACTACTACAAACTTCGGATATCCTCCTTGTTGATCTTCAAAGCTTTATATGCCAATCTTAGGACTCAAAAATTTCAAGCAAAAGTGATCTTTGTTGTGCCAACTAAAAAACAAAGATAAAACCACGGGAATTGGGTCTCTTGTAGCTTGGATCACCTACAGAACTTTGGTCTCTTCTCAGAGCTCGAATCTATGTGACAGATCTCAATCTTTGCTCTAGAATTAAACTCAAAAATTCTGACTAGACTTGATTTGCAATGGGTGCTAGAGTGAGAGGCAAAAAGAGTCCCTTTCTCCATGAATTTTCCCTTCCATCCTTCCCTAAACTGCGCTTCGATCTTCCTTAGCTCTGATACCATGTTGAAATTCAAGTGCAAGCTAGAATTTCTAATCATGATAATTACTTGTGATTGTTATATGTGTTTTTCATTTAGCATTTACTTCATTCAATTAGGTCATCAAGCAATTATACAAGTACAATAAACAAAAAGACAAGAGACACCAGAAATTAGGCCAGAGGCCAGGGCAAAACTCACAAGGGGAAAACCCACCAACTCTTTCCTTATAGAATCTTTTGTCAACAAGAGAAATCCAAGTCATAGACAAACTGACCAATTACCCAAATACCAAATCAACCCTCCACATGCATCACATGCATGTCCTTCGATGCTACAATTAACAAAGATCAGGTGGCTTTAGGAACTCGCATAGCCAGAGAAAAGATGCTTCAGAAATTCGCATGACCAAAGAGAAGTAACTTAATATATCCACAAAAAAAATCTCTTCAGAACTTCATATAAAAGCCTTAAACATCGTTCTAGTACTGCAGAAAATTCGTTCTTTTTCACAAAGGTATATTGCAACAGGGAGCTCAAATATTACAGGAGTATAGTGCCACAGGAAAGCTTAAATATCACAGAAGTATATGACTTGGAAACTCACTTTGTTTTTGAAGAATAATGCCTCAAGTAGCTCGCAACTTTCCTCTAAACAGATGAGTCGAATGAGTGTCAAATGTTGGAATAATAATGCTAATATATAGTGGTTTCCATGTTCGAAAAGGTGCCTCTTACGGCTGAGCCGACTTGCCATTTGGAGGGTCGACTTGGTCAACTTGGGGATACAAATATACTTACCAAAAAAAAAAATCGTTTTTTTTTTCTTTTCAATGTCCAAATGGGACATGACAAAAACAAATTTTCTTTTGACTTAGATAAATTATTTTTTACTCTTTACAAAATCATGAAGACTGAACCTAGTTACAACTTCGACACCTTTGAGTCATCACCTTGAGCCTAAGTATGAGAATATATTTCTAGGTGATTTCGGGAAGCCTCCATTGTGGTTTAAATCCACTA
>APFE030498152.1:0-11650 GCA_000404065.3 Pinus taeda | reverse complement strand
AATTAAGTTTCAGTTTCTGGCTTTAGCGAATGTAATCTCTCGAAATGTCCTAAATGCCACTACATGCAAGAACTGTATTCGTTTTGTTTGGATGAAATCTAGCTATAGAAGAGTTAAGAGGTTCATGTGAACAAAACGATGTCCAAAATTTCTAATGTAGCTAATCCACAAGAAAGGAAAAATCTTTTCTCTTTTTCTTCTTTTTTAAAGCAAGAACTAACATAACATGCCTAAGCAAGAATCTTTTTCTTTTCTTTTTAAAAAATAATATGATAATGCACTTAAAGCGTTTCAAGAGATATTCACTATCAGATAATTTCTTCTAAAGAATCTATAGCCAGTTTTGAAACAAACACAACAACCCAACAAAGCAAAGGAAAAACAAGATTTTCATGTAACTACGTAAGCTAAGTTATCACGAAATCAGGGAAAATAAGTGAGCTAAAAGCGAGATATTTGCAATATGAAGTGCAAAAAACTGATATGACCACCAGGAGAATATAGAAGTCGGACGACAAAAGAACCGGATATATAAATCATCAATCCCACGGGAGGTTCGATAACACAAAAACCAAGGTGTAAAATCGGTAGACAATGGCAAACAACCGAAGGATGAGACACCACCAGCCAGTTATCAATCTAACAGACTCCCAGAAGGCATATACAGAGCAGAAAAACCAGACCCAAGCATTAGAGACTGACAAACAGGCTTATAAAAAAAACTTAACCAATGCGGTGCGACTGTAAGTCTGCAACTCGCGCTAAACAAAGTGTAGCGCGAGTTGTCTGAAAGAAGCTCACGCCCAGTAGCGCGATTGTTCAGAGAAAAACCGTGCTGGCGGGAAATTTCTAGGCAAAAGAAAAGAATGGGTGGTCTGAGGCTTGGCTTTAAAAAACTAAACAAAGCCAGTGAGTGAAAGATAGCAAGAACTCCAAAAAAAGAAATTGTTCAGACAAGTAAATGACAGAAAAACGACATGCGAAGCAAGATTGATACTGTCCAGTTTGTAAATCAACCTGGAGATCGACTGAAGTGGCGTTGATCTACTTCACTTCCACATAGCGGAAGTGTTTCGAAGGCTGCCTAGCCGCTCTTCAGACTCCGTCCACGACTTACAAATCAGACAATATAACACAAACAACAATAGACTTCCCCAGCGGAGTCGCCAATTTGTTGTGGAGGTATATCCCCTCTGCGGACAGAGGCGATCCCACTAGCCCCACAGGGGTCTAGCAACAATCATACACGCTGCATGCAAGTTCCTAATTGCACAATTTAAGATTCGATCAGAAAGACCAACCTGGGATCCAACACTATTTGCTGTGGGAGAAGTGTCGCTCTTGTCCTTTAGCTTTGGCTGGTCACTATCCTTGCGCTCCACGCATGGTCACCTGCACAAATGAAGAACAACCCAAAACAAGCGTAAAATCCAATATCATACAATTATATATCAGTCAAGCAGGATATAATTCAAATATTACCAGAAGAACATGTGAATGGAACCATAATAACAGTCGCTTATCATTCGATAGAAAAAAGAGAAGAATTACAACCAATTAAGGCTTGACGCTGCAAATCTCCTCCAACTGCGTCAGCAATCCAACATGTCTTGCAAAGTCACTTTCTCTCTCAACAATCCGGCAGCATAACCTCTCTTTCAGCTCTCACTATCAATTCAGCTTCAACACTCTGACACTATCATTAGCACTCTCTCCAAAAAACTTCCTGGTTCAATGCAGGATGACAGTGATTTATAACTGGAAGGGGAGAAGGTATTCATCGTATCTGGACACCTCTCGAAGATTTGGCATTGTCCCAGAATAGCCTTTGGACTGGGTTGTCATGGATGAAAAAGCGACACTCGACTGTATCCATGGGATTTTTCCTCAGGGAACTGCATGAGTAATGGAGGAAAAATCACTTCAGTGCGTGTTGGCCAAAAATCATGACTAATTTTGTGTGGCGCGGGCTTTGTTCTGGTACAGAGCGTCTATGGGCGCGCCCTATTTGTAGGAACTGAGCCATTGGCGCGGGTTAGACACTGTGGACCCGCGCTAATGAAAAAAGGGTATTTTCCAAGGTTAATCTTCAAAGGGTGTCTTCAGGGATATTGAAGTTCATACTTAGGAGACCTCAATGCAAGTGTTTTTAAGTTGTGTCACTGGTCACAGGTCCGTAAATGTGTCCTCCAATGTGTGACAGCGGGGGGTAACAAGGACGGTGACCAACGGTGACAAATTACTGCGTAATAGGGCATATGCTTTTACAACCAAAATTGTGGCCTCCATCACTTGCTGCTGAAGCATACGGTCTTCACTGAGAAAACATGTTAACAAAATTTTGTTAAGCCAAAGTTCCATGTAATCTGTGATTGGATCGATGAACTTACCCTGTGAGAGAACTTCTTCTACTTCTTCTGAATCTTCAATAGAATCATGCAGAGTTTGTGAATCAGCAGGTAGCGACATCTTCTCCTGAGTTGAGGACGGGAGACTTTGGCATGATATAGGATCTTCTGGGTCGAGGGGAGCAGCTGCATCTTCGGTAATGAGCCTAACAGATGGTCCTTCTGTGTTTCCCTTGGATCCCAGATCACACAGAATCCGCAGGTCCTCAGGCAACAGTGTTCCCTCCTCAATAGGGGCATGGAAGCTTAGGCATGATTCCGGGTTCTTTAGGTAGGAAGGATCAGCTACATCTTTGGTAATGACCCTAGCCGTTGATCCTTCTTTCTTTCCCTTGGAACCCAGATCATACTCAAACTGTAGTTCAGGAGACAACACTATTTCTTTGTGAACTGGAGGAGGAAGATTTTGGTAAAACTCTTGAGGGTTGCGGAAATCATAATACTGACTTTGAGCTCCCAAGAGTTGAATTTCATTCTCATATTTTTCCACAACAAACTCAAGGAACAGTTTATTCCGGCCGCCTGGTATTTTTGACAATACCGCTCTGAAAAATTCGTCATTAAGCTCAAACTCTGATAAACTTTCTCTGCATTTTTCTAAAGCTTCTTCTATCAGAAGTTCCTCCTAGGATTCAGTCATTCTCTCTTGTTGTTAATACATGGGGTACTTGGCTCTAACATTTGGTTCGTTCCTCAGTGGAGCCTTTGATTGAAATTGAAGTGGAGTCGCCAGGTGGATGTCTGGACTCTGAAGTGCCTGATCTCTGTCCACCATCAAAGATCAGAACTAATCGTGACAAGCTCTGAAAGATGGGAGCACTTCCTCCAGTGGGGTTTAAAGATGAACAGAGCGCTTGAATCCCCAATGGAGTGCGCAGATACAGGTTGACCGAGGCTTTTACAAGTCGGTTTCTTCCACTGTAGAGCTGCAGAGTGGTTGCATGATTTATCGAGGGGTCCCCAGTGGAGTCGCCATTAGTTATCACTCAGGTTGTCCCTAGGCTCTAATAGGATACGGCCGAGGTAACCACAAACCAATTTGATTCAGTTCAGCCCCACTGCAATCGGAAGGGCTTTCTCCTTTAGATTCAACCTTTAGTTGATGATTTTAGGCTAGCTTTCTGAATTCAAGGGAATTTTGACTGTGATTGGAAAGAAGGTAGGATTCTCGAACAAAGAGGCACAATAAGGTGTTATAAGTTTCAAACCATTGGGCATGGAGTCACAGATTGAGGCATGTGAGCGTTTTCTTGGTCACAAGGGGATATAGAGTGGGATAGCCACACAGGATACAATACTCAGTCTGCTGAAAGTACAGAATGAACATCAGGGATGAAAGGCAAAAGAGAATCATTTCATCATGCTGACAAAGAGGAGAAGTGGATGAGTGGGATCTCGGAGCAGTTAAGAATTCCAAAGACATGCACTCATATGTGAAAAAAACAGGGTAAACCAGATCATTTAAGAATACAAGCTCATAACCGTTTATGAAGAAAACATTGAAAAATGCAGAAATTGAACCTAAGCTGTAATGAAACAAATCTTAAGCTATTCTTTTTTCCTGCAATTTAGAAAGGCGGAAAGATGGTAAAAACATAAAATAAACAGGGAAGAAAAACACTTATTGGATCATGCAGAGACACAGGAATTCCGTGATCATTCCTTGGCCAAGAGTAAACATCAAGTTGTTTTGCAATCCATGCTTTCAGCAATTGATTATGGAAAAATATGACAGTTACAGTGCGAGTCTTTGCTCAGAGAAAATGCTGGAAAGAAGACTGACCAACAACTACTACCAACCAACCAACCCCTCACAATATCGCTTAGGGTGGTATTTATAAACAAAATATTGGAAAGACATCATTACAAGTGACCTTGATAGGTCTGCTTAGAACTCTTCAAAAATCTAAATGCTGCTGGAATTAAATGCCAGTAAATATTTTTGGCTGCGTTGGGGGCAGATGGATCGGAACAGGTGACAAGGTGGCCCTTGGGGACCAGATGCGGTGCTGCTGGCGTGAATGTGCTTCGGGGTTGCAGTTCAGCTTTGGTGCGAATTGAATGTGCAATTATTATGATTTGAGAGCTTCAAGTAGTTTCGCTCTCCTTTTATGCATGTGCTGGAAGATATTAAATTTTCTCTTGCTTTGGGCCGCTGCTCAAGATATTCTCTGATACACTTTGCCGCTACATTGATGGTTTCCACCGTCGATTGATACTCTTTGACACGCTTGATGCCTGCTGATTTGATCTGATACGTTTTAAACTCTGTGACTGATCTGGTGCTGTCTTCAAACCGGATCCTTTGGCACGATTGGGCGATTTTCGGGCTCTTTCGGCACGCAGTGGGCTCGGCAATCAGAGCTAACAGCCACCAACATCCACCTGGATCATTCCTCTCCCCTTCGGAAGCAATGGTACCCATTGCGTTGAGTTCCTCCATCTACTGAACTTGGTCCCTGGTGAGCTGTTCTACCATCTATGATGTATCTCGTACTGGTGGGAAGCATGGTAGAGGGTGGTCTACATTGAACACTCGATGCAAGTGAAGGAATGGGGGAATTCTATGCTCCAAAGCATTGTTCCCCACAACCTTGGTACTGGTGTAAGGACTATGTCACTTCTTGTACTTGTCATTTTTCAGAATGGAGCGGTCATATATCGGCCTATTGGGTAGAGGTGCTCTGGGAGTTAGATCGAATGAATGCTTGACCTGACAGTGCAGTGGTACCCATGTGGTTGGGGAGAATATGTTCCTGTGTTCTTTCATGACCATATCCATCGTTGTTGCTACTGCGTGGAGGAACCCTTCACGGGGGTCATGGATGTGGTGATGATCTTCCCCTTACTTTGGGAGTGAACCAGACAAAAAATGAATTTCCTAGTTTGGGAGATGAGCTTGCTGCATTTCTTAGCAGTGATCAAAGAGGTGGTGGTAGGTGGGGCTACCTCCGGTATCTTGTATAATGAATTACACAAGGAAATAATAACAGAGAGAGGCCTCAACTCATACACAACATGTCGCCTCCACAAGTATGGCTGGCCTAATAATACATCACAAACATCCAGAGGTGTAGCATCACACAATACCTCGTCTGTGAAGGGATTGATGCTGTAGGGAAGGAGACACTGCTGGCGAACTTGGAGATATCGTCCTTGGTGAAGCCACCCAATGCTATATGGCTGAGGTTGTGGTATGGTTGGTAGTCCCAGCGGATTCAAAACCTCTGCTGTAATGAGGTTCTTTTCACTGCCACTGTCGACAATGATTTGCAGCGACGAACCCTTCACCCACATCTGTGAGTGGAAAAGACGCTCCCCTTCCTTTGGATCTTTGAGCTCATTCTTCTAGATCTTGGCAATGACAAGAGTGGCGTTGGGCTCCGCATTAATAATCTGCTTCCCTTTTCCATTCCCCTTGTTGGGTTCTGACTCAGGGTCGAAACATGCATCTGATTTGGAAGCCTTCAACTTGGCCACCAGTGACTGCTTGGTCCGACACTCACTTGTGTTGTGAACGGGGCTCTCTCACACCACTTTCCTGTGTCCTTCTTTGACTTCGTGGTGTTATTATTTTCTTGTGGCTTCGACGGGTTGTCTTGGCTCACCGCACCTTAGCTTTGTTCTTTGTTCTTTGGATTTGCAAATCCAAAGGCTCACTTCTTTTGTTTAAACTTCTACTCGATTTTGACAGTGTATCGGTACGCCGTGCTAAGCAAGGAGATGTTCAGGAACTCCATCTCTTCCTGGATGTACTTGTGTAGGCAACCACGATATTTGAGTACCAAATGTATCTCAGAGTCTTTGATACCCAACTATGTGTGAAGGGTATGAAAAATGTTTGTGAACTCTGGCACATCTTGGTCCCTTCCCTATCGCAGCGAGGTCCACTTTATGTATTTGTCCTCATTGCTTTTGACAGGGTAGTACTCCTCCTTGATGGCATCCCAGAATGAATGCTAAGTGGGTGCGGCTAAAAATAGTGAGCCTGTACTTTAATCCTTCTGCTCATAGTAGGTTTCCCACCAATCCTTGATGTGGGGGGATACTTTGAGAAGAGCAAAAATAGTCTTTTCCCGACTCGAAAAATAATGAACAAAAAAATACCCTTCTAGCAGATTTAACCATTTATTTACAACATCTACATCTATTTTACCCTCGAAGATGGGGATTTCAAAATTAACTTGTACCTTAAAGGGTGTGGCATTTCTAGAGTAGTTGTAGGAAGCCGGTGCGTCACCTCTGGGTAGCCGCTGAAGGATCTAGGCAAAGTTGTCCATCATTGCGTTCCTTTGCTGCTCGAGGGCTTCTTCGAACAAGATTTTGATAGGATCTCTTGCCCCCTCGTCTTTATTTTCATCCGCCATGGGAGGCTGTCAAGATTTGCGAGGCTGGTCTTGCAAAGATTCGACCAGTTCAAGCCATAACTCCTTATATGCCGACCTCGTTCGGGACATGCAAAGAAAGATAGAGAAAGAGCAGACCACTCTGATACCATTGATCCAGATTTAAATAGGAACACAACAAATTACAGAGATAACCATAAATACAGATATGCAATGGAAATAATACTTCATTTCATTAATGTAAAATACTAAAATATGCTTATAAACAGAAATGGAAATAAACCAGCTAGGGCGATGGTAGCTTTATCTCTGAGAAGAGATGTGGTGGCTACATGCCTTTGAACTATGTTACAATGAAGCTCGAAGTCCTTTTATTGTTGAGAAACAATGGAAAACCATACACATCAAAAAACCTAGCCCTAGGAGATGAAACGCCAAATTGTGGGCCCCGTTTCGGGTAAATTGGTACATCAATTTCCCGGGGTCGTAACTTTGGCATACGATCTTTGTTTGACGCGCACAATAGCTCGTTAGAAATATCTATCTGAGGAGTACAACTTTGGGAAGAGAAACAATAATATATCGCCCATGTCGCTCCTGGTTTTCCCAAAAAACGTTGTTTAGGGCCTCGAAACGGATCCGGAAGTTCAGGACCTGAAAAACTGCTAAAAATAGTAAATTGTGCTACAATTAAGAAAATTGAAAAACTAAAAGAGACAGTTGTGGGGGTCTAAGTGGGATAGGTGGGTGGCCACCAAAATCCACCTGGATCACAGCCATAATAGGGGACATGTCAAATTTCACTGGGAAAGTGGAAATATGACCAATAAAAGGGAAAATACATACACAAAGTTGCATTTAAGACGATAGATTGTCAGAATTTAAGGATAGATATGCATTTAATGACAAAATCTGAACAAAATCGGGACAAAATCAAATCTAATGATGAGGTTTGAAGACCAAAACTGTTATAGATAGTTGACCCCTCTCATATTAAGAACTTTACTGAATCGAGAGCTTGAGCGATTAATAGTGCTAAGAAGTTGCAGGAGACTTTGTCATGTATGTCATCTAAGCGATATTGGGAGGAGATTGTGCAGAATTTTCATGAGAAGGGATTGTATGGAGTCATGGAAATCCTTGATATGTCCACACCAATAGTTGAAACACCTATAGTAGCAACACCGTCACCACAGAAACAATGAACATCACCAAGGAAGAAAGAACCAAGAAAAAACAAGACAAGAAGCATGCCAAACCTGTGAAACCTCAGAAGCAACCTGAGTAGGTTAATATTGGTGAAGAAGAAGTGGAGGAAATATAGGCAGAGGAAGGTGGCGTAGTTTTCATCTCGCCTCTGCCCTCATACATCACTCCAAGGAAGCCAAGTGCCAAACCAGTAAAGGATTCCAAAGATGTGAAGTATGGGACATTTTCAGGAGAGATTTTAGGGAAAAATTCGTAGCTCAAATTTACAAATTATGATTTTAATGATAGGAGAAGTACTCTTAGTTCACACCAGATCGATACTTGAAGCAAGTTCACTACCCAGAGAGCGGAGTGACGAGATTGGAATTGCAATGGTGGGCGAATGGGTTGGTGCAGTCATGACTACTCAATATGTTGAATGTGTTGCACTTTGATAGAAGTTCGGCAAACACAGTGTGTGTGCGACAATTGTTGGTACTAATACATGATGGATACCTGTGGATGGGGAATAAGATCCCCATAGACCAAATTTTGATATGGGGGATCACAATATTACCATACCAAGGGTGGAACCCCATGGAGGAGTTCATGGGAAAGGATTAAGATCACACTTTGGCAGACAATATGAAGAAGAAGTATGGGCTGATCAAAGGCAAAAGGGGCTACGACATAAACTCGATCGACAACCAAGCAGTCTACTTTGCCACACACATTTTTGTCAGAAAGATTATGAGGAAGTGTCACGTAAATGAAGTTCTTGCGTTGGTTGTGTCTTTAGCTGTGCAATGCACAAATGGAGTCCAGTATAATTGGGTTGGATACTTATGCAATGAATTCTTGGATGACTGCCGTGAGGTCTATGAGAAAGGTACATCTTTCCACTATGCCTGGTTAATATTGATCATTGCTATGTTAGCGTGGAAAGAGCCTAAGGACACACAATTCCCTTCGGTGCCTTCAGATGTATGTGAGGCCGCGAGGTATGATTTGCTATGACATACCACTCAAGCATCACGAGCACAAGAGAATATAATATTTTTCATATTATATCAAATGAATCTACACATTTAATTAAACCAAAATCCATGCCTTTCTCCAAGTTTGCACAAACAACACAACCCTGTGGCAAGGTTCAAGGCAAATTTTCATAAATTGTACATACAAGCGCACAGAGACACGAAGAAGAAACGACATGCATTGCCATATATGGTCACAAAGGATGATCTATTAGAATTAGTATAGACATGATCAACATAATGGATGACTATTCTGGAGGAAGCAGGAGACAACGCGATATAAGAAGAAGAGTTGGACACTTCGCAACATGACGAAGCTAGTGGAAAAGATAAGGAGAAGGAATCAAAGAAAGAGGAAGAAGAACAACATGACAAAGGACACCATGAGGAGGACCCTCAAGGAGGTGAGGATATGACTAAGGAGACAAAAAAGGAAGAAACAAAGAAAATTGTTGTGGAGAAAAGAGAGATCCAAGGTGAAGCTACCATTAAGAGCAGAAAGAAGCATAAGGTGGATTAAACAAAAGAAATCACACCAATGGTTCTCAATGAAGGTGACCTAGATCAAATCGAAGACAAGGTTCAAGAGATAACAATGGAATCTTAGAATAGGTTGGAATATCGCAATGGAGAGTTTATCACAGGTGTGTAGCAGTGTATTGTAGAGCTGAAGATTTTGGCGCAAATATACAAACCACCAACATAGATAGGCCACAAGCTCCAACTAGAAAGGTTGATAGAAACAACATTTGGGATGAGGATAATGAAAATACCTACTGGAGCTCTACAGTTCAACTCCACTGAAGTCAAGCAGTAGGAAAAGGGTTGGGGCCATGTCAATATGAACATGGCAGTGCTACCCACTCCAGTCCTACATGACTTGCACCAAGGTATCACAAATGATCTCAAGGAGCATGAACAACACACTTCACACTTAAAAATTCACATAGAACAAGAGCACGTTGCGCTGAAGAAACAACTCAACTAGGCCATCAAGGACAAGGAACAGGCAGAGCAACAACAACATAGACTGAAAGAGGTGGTCGAAGTCACTTGTAGGGAAGTTTTGGACATGGATGTCTGCAAAGAGGAATCCATGAAAGATAAGGTCGCAAAGCTCGACCTTGCAGTCAAGGAATCCAAGAAGAAAATTGTAGATGTACAGTTCAAATATGAGGTAAAGATCAATGAGCTGAAATTAAATTTGCAGCTAGCCATGACATCAGAAGTGCGTGAACATAGGGATATTGACTTAAAGACTGGGATGGCCAGCATCTTCGCAGCATTGGCAGACTATGGAAAATTGTTGGATGAAAGCATGCAAATTTGGACTTCACTGTAGGAAGATCCAAATGTTCAGAAACTGTAGGAGGAAATGTAGCAAAAGAAGAATCAATTGGAGGAGAGTCGAGCAGCTATGAAGGCTTTGCCAATCTCGCAGAGGCTCACAAAAATTAATGAGTCAAAGGAGCTACAAAATAAAATCAAAGAGTTGAAGAAGAAGGAGTATAGTTTGATAGAAAGTACTCAGCCTTGGAAGGATGAGGCTCTCTAGCTATCACAGGCAGTGGATGAGAAGCTTCAACAACTTCAACAAAGGGAGACACAATTGGTAAAGAAGGTTGGATAACATGTCACAAAAGCATTGTTAGAAGAAGTGCACAACGAGGAAAAGCAACTGTGAGAGATTTTGCAACAATTCAACAAGACATAGAACAACATTGCAGACAAGATCAAAGGCAAAGAAATTGAGTGACTCGAGACGAGTCACATGTGAGTGTTTGGGGCTTGTTGGGTGCAACCCAACTTGGACAAATTTTGGGTAAGGAATCCAAATTTTAAGGGTAGAGTGCCCAGTAGAAAGGATGTCGCAAAGTGTGAAGTGGACCGTACAATAGAGCAATGGAGCACAATGAGGATCACACAACAAATTCATCGCGTAGTATAGGGGCTTCGTGGTGAAGCCGCTCCCTTTTTGTAAAAACATATAATATTGTAAAAGTTGAATGGTTTTGGACCATAGTCCCTTGTATTTTGGAAACCATGGTATTAGGTCCATGGTAATGTAGTGATGTAATCCCTCAATGTAATAGTATAAATAGGGATGAATAATAAAGAAGGGAGGCATGATGAATAAATCAATTGGATCCAGACCTATGTTTATGGTTGTATTTTTGTGATCTGTAATTTGAAGGAAGGGGAAAGGCTCCATAGCTGAGTGCGCAAAGGCCTAGGTCTGCATCTTAGTGCGTGGGCCATTTGCAGAGTGCATAGACAATCTGCAGCTGGATGCGTAGGTGAAGAACTGTTTGTTGTACCAAACTCTCTATTATAAGCAATAGTTCTTGTGGACATGGTCCCACATTGGGATGAACCATGGTAAAATATGTGTCTTCATGTGTTTATTTTCTTATTATTTGCACTTCAATTCAGTACCATGAAGTTTATGGGTGTTTATGATATGTTTAAGTGATGAATGTAATTTTGCGAAGTAATATATAAGTGTGAATTAGTTCATTAATGCGAAGTAGTTTATAAGTGTTAAAGCATAAGAAAATACAAAATTTCCACATTGTAGTATCCCTCAAGGCTGCATATATTTGATCTTGCAACCTCCCATAGTCACTTCGGGTGAGACTGTGATCTGCTTGCAGGTCATTACCAAAAAGGA
>APFE030498134.1:73553-89025 GCA_000404065.3 Pinus taeda | reverse complement strand
ATGGACATCTATTCTTTATATATGCAACACATAGAACAACATCAACCCAAAACATTATCTTTACATTTTTGAAAAAAAACATGGATCGTACCATATTCAAAATTGTTCTATTCATTCTTTCAGCTACAACATTCTGTTGGGGATTATAAGGCACAGTTGTTTGATGTTTAATCCCATGTTGGCGAAGATATTGTTCAAATCCATTTGATGTATATTCTTTTCCATTATCAGTGCGAATAGACCCAATATGAGATTGTGCATCATTTTCAATCCATTTATGAAAATTCTTGAATGTTAGGAAAGCATCAGATTTGTTCTTCAATAAATAAACCCAAACATTCTGGTGTAGTCATCAATAAATGTCATGATATATTTATTTCCATTTGCAGAAGGAACAGGCATTGGACCACATAAATCTGAATGAATAAGTTCAAGCTTCCTATGTGCTCTTGAATGTGATTCATGAAATGACTGTTTGCTATGCTTTCCTAGAATGCAAGCATCACATTGCTTATGTTTTCTAGGAATTGTAGGCAAACCAGCAACACCATTTTTCTTCAATAAGAGGAGATTGTCATAGTTTAAATGTCCAAATCTAGCATGCCATAATAAACTTGATGGAAGTGTACCTTCTTCATGATGAGAAATATATGAGAAATGTTGTGCGTGAGCAGATGTTCCTTGCAGTTTGAAAAGCCTTTCTTCTTCTATTCCCCTCATGACAAGTGAGTGGTCAGATGCTTTTCTTACCTTAAGCTTTCCATCAAACATATGAATGGAGTGACCTTGCTGGCGGATGTGGACCAAGGACAACAAGTTTCTCCTGAGTTGGGGGAGATATAGAACGTGATCTAGAAGAAAGTCTGGAAGACCGGGCAGTTTAAGCTTGATTGTTCCAAACCCTGATGACTTGATTTTTGACTGATATGTAAAGTATACTGCTCCATCAACATTGTCAGTGAAATCTTCAAAAAAATCTTTTCGATGAGTCATGTGAGAGGTTGCTCCTGAATCAAGCAACTAATCATTTTTCCAGGAAGCAAGTGAAGCATTAAACAAATCCTCATTTACTCCAATGTTACATTGTGCCTCAACATAGTGAGCGGATTCAGGTGCTTTACCTTTGTCTGTATCATCATTTTTACCTTTTTGTTGGTTTCTTCTCTGCTCAATTTTGTCCCATGGTAGCTTGCATCTGGATGCATCATGTGATCCATTTCTTTTGCAGCGAATACAGTGCAAATCCTCATTTTCTCCTTGAGAATGTCTGCCCCCCCTGCCTCTGAAATATCTTCCTCTTCCTCTTCTTCCACCTCTTCCTCTTGTAGAATCTTGAGCAGGATGTTTTTCTTTATGAGCAAGGCACACAGTATCTTCAGAAGACTCAGGGTTTGTCGTCTTTCCAAAAGCTTTTTCTCTTTCAGCTAAGTTTTTCACAAGAGAGTCAAAGGTCACATCTTTGAGATTTCCATTTGCTTGCAAAGACTCAAGATAATTGGAGTAAATAGGATAAAGTGCCTTGAGAAAAGAAATGAGAGGGATATCTAGCTCAACCTTAGTGGATTTTATATCATGCATTATAGACTTTATTTCAGATGCAAGAGCAAGAGGATCATTATTTTACAGTTCAAGAGTGAAGAGTTTAATCATGAGTTGGACGACTTCAAGTGCAAAATGTGAGTCATAGAGTTCTTTCAGCTTTTGTAAACCTTCAAAGGTAGTTGAATATGATGAAATATGGCGACTCACCTCTTTATTTACAGATGTTGCGATTAATGCATAAGCTTTGATGTTCTTGTTTTCCCAAATGACGAGCTCTTTGTTTGAGGTAGGCTGTACTGGGTCATTGTCTCCTTCTCCGACACACACTCCTTTCCAAAACTCATTGAAGATGAGGGTGTGGTTTATCATTCGGGACCATTCAGGATAGTTCTCCTTGCCAGTGAGAACTATTCCTACCATGGAGATGATTGAATGCATTCTGTAAAAAAAAACTTTTGCTGGTAGAAAATAATACTTCTGCCAATGTACTCAAAAAGGCATTCTCAAAAGATTTCAAATCCACAATGTGACCCATATAAATCCATCATTGTATAATTCACCTCACATAAACCTCATATAAGTTTCATATAAGTCCATCATATAACTCTCATAAAACTTCACCTTATAAATCTTATATAAATCTCATAAAACTCCACCTTATAAATCTTATATAAATCTCATAAATCTTCACCTATAAATACCATGGTCATGCACATTCTTTGAACGGTAATTTACAGCGGTCAACCTTGGCGAAGCATCAAACATATGAATGGCACATCAATCAAATCGGATCCAACTGTAGGGACAAAAACACAGAATCTTGGCCGAAAGTGAAAAAAATGGTGCTTCACGTATGGAGGTATGGGTGAACCAAGTTATATGGAGGCCAACACATGTATTAAAAATAGCAGCATTGTAAACGTATTTGAAATAGCCAGCATTCAAAACTTATTTGAAATAACCAGATTTATTTCATGTTAGGCTGCATTCGAACTTATTTTATTTGAAACAGATAGCAAACATATTTGAAACAACAACAAACGTATTTATTTGAAATATTCAAAGCAGCATTTGAACATTTTTTTATTTGAAATAGGCAGCAAACATATTTGAAACAACAACAAACATATTTATTTGAACTTATTTCATTTGAAATGAAGAGCCTATCAACATCAAGGCTTGTTTGTATGTTTTCCCTTATTTTATATTAATATACAACTGCTAGTTCATTTTTCATTGATGTGTATGCTCATGTATCATTTATCTTAAAATTCCTTCATCAGTTAAGTAGGTTTCCTTTCAATATGTTGTTTGTATTTGCATGCTTTGTTTTGTCTTGATCTCTTGTGCAGGTGCATAAATGTTGCGAGTAGTAAGGATGAGCCCACGATGCAAGTGATTCAAGATCTTCAACAAAGGATGACTTGATAGCATCAGAACTAGGTAGGCCATCTTCTTCATCTCTCTTTTCAGTTATAACCTAGGAAAGTGTTTGGTAGATTGTCACTTAGGTTGCCAGACCCACTCATTAGGCTAGATGGATCGTCTCTGTCCACATAGAGGATTTACCTAGACAAAAAAATGGAAACTCTATGGGGGAAGCTATAACCCTCTCCATTCAATCCTTCACCTTCAATTTGCGATGATTTTGACCAACTGTCGATTTTTCGACTTGTCTGCATCAGTCTAGGTTTATACCATCACTGATTACTGCCTTAGAGTGCTAAATTTGGATTGTTTCTTGGAATATATATTTTCTTTCCCATATTGATCGTGCATTGTGGGTTTCTCTCTAACAGTCACGATGGCGTCGTGGTTTTTACCTTTATAGTCGCGATGAAAAAATAATTCTTCATTTTTTGATCACACTGAAATCATCACCCTTTTTTCTATACAAAGTAGTGATGATGCCCCCGACCATCGTGGTTTTGCCTATGAAAAGTAGTAGTGATAACTCCATCATCACGAGTTTGGGTATATAAAGCAATGATGATCCTTGAATGTGAGAATATTTAAGGTTTCTTCCTTAGAATCCAATGAGTCTTGGCCCTTAAGGTCCTTTCCTATCTTGTATGCTTGGATTTGTCAGTTTTTGATTGATTGTCTTGATTAATTTTCAAAATTTGTCTCATTGGCTTTGAAGTGAAATTTGATTGAGTTCTAGGGTTTCTAGTTAATTGGTCATCACTTGCTTCTTGTCGGTGTCATTGAGATGTTTTTTTTGTTGATTGATTGAATGTTGTTTTCTGTGGAAATCATTGAAAACATCGTTTTGCATTTGTTTTATCTTGTATTTCAAAATTTAATTTTCGTGAAAATGCATTAGCTTAGTTGAATTGAAAAGTTATTTTTTGAGATTCATCATTGAAAATAGATCACATTTTTGGTGTTTGAAAGCTAAAAACTGTATCAGGTGCATCAAATCATTCAAAATGAAAATAAAAGCATAATTCCTATAAATGCATCTTATTAAAGTCAAAAACGTTTTGCTTTCGAAAAAGTTGCATTTAGAATAGTGAAAAGTGAAAATCATTTTTACTTTTGGCATTGCATTTAGAAGATGAAAGTGAAAGTTAGTGGAGGGAATTTTGCATGATGCATTTTGTTTAATGCATTATTGATTGAAATTTGTTCCCTTGATTAGTCTAGCTTTCATTGAAATGAAAGTTTTCCTTTTCTCATATAGTTGCATCGTTGGTGTTCAGGTGACATCGTTTTGAGCTTTAAAACTGAAACATAATTGAAGATCAATGTTAAAATCTATCAATTAATTTGACGAGAATTTGAAACATTAATGCTCATACTTGGTGGTCTAGGCCAAAGACGTGTTCTGGCATCTATAAAACTCATCAGTTGTCGTTTGCAATACTCTTTCATTAAGATAGTGCTAACGAAAACTTGTGCTCCCCATATCGTCGAGTATATAAAGGGAGACCCTCATAGATTGCAAAATTTTATCCATAGGAAGCCGAGTATGCTGCCCTGTAAATATGATACATTGAACACAACATTCGGGGAGATTGCCTACACCTATGTCAAGTCCTTGTTAAATTTATTTTCTGAGGTGTATATTGTAGTTCAAGGTTACTTGGTACTCCTCTTTTCCCAGAGTTCCTGAGTAGTCATTTTGATCTTTTATGACTCCTTAAACTTGAAAAGATCATCAAGTACTTGTCCTTTCAAAGTCACTAAACCAACAAAAATGACTAGATTCACCTTTTCGTCCTTTTCTCGACTCTTAAAATATGAAAAGGAATTTTTTTTGTTTCAAATTCTAAAATTAATTGACTGCAGAACAACATCCTTCATGTGGAAATATTCCTTAGTAGATCTTAGGTTCATACCAATAGTAACATTTCCTGAGTCTACCAGTTAAGGAAAACCCTCTCATGGGAATCCTAGTCCTTTTCCTTGTTTTGGAAACACTGGTGCTCCCTATATGGTAGCGTTGTCCCTTCCTGGATTGACCATTGGTCTGCAAGTTTGGTTATTTTCGACCTCGATGGTTCTGAGTGTCCAAACTACTTTTTACCAAGTTCTCCTCCACCTGAATGACATCAACCTCATGTTGATCCTAAAGTTGATCCATTGGCTTCTTCCCCTATTTCTTCACCTCATTCTTCCTCTTCGCCTAGTGAAAGTATAGTTTCTGGTAACCAAGATTCTAAGAAGAAGAAGAAGAGGACAAAGACGAGGAAGAAAATTATGGAAGGGGACAACCAAGTAGCCATTGCTATGGATGCAACTAAATAAGAAAAATCTTCCAACGAGCCTCAGAAAGTAAAATTGCCTTGCATGTTATGTATGGGTGACCACCTTCTTCGAAATTGTCCTGGTATTCCCAAAGTCTTAGAAGTGTGGTCGACAAGTTCACATCGACCTTGGCCATCATCCTTTGGCGATCATGCTATTGACAAAACCTCAACTAGTAACAGTGAAGCTCATGGGAAAAAGGGAATAGTCAAATTTGCTTGTAAGTTGTGTGAAGCTAATCATCCCATTCACCTTTGTCCTTTAGTGGATGAAGCTTCCAAAGAGTTGGAAAAGCTTACATCTTCTCAACCTCGTCTTCCAGTTGGGTATCCAAAGCATTCCCCTGATCCTTCACTAGTTGATCTAGTGATTGATCAAAATTCATCTATGGTCAACCCCACTCTCTTTGAAAGTGAGTCTCGTGAGTCTATTCTCGACCAACCATTGGTTGAGAAAATGGTACACTTGGCTCCACCTTCAGTTAACCGTACCTTTCAGGTAGAGATTGAACCTGATAATGCTCAGATTCTTCTGGTTTCTTCTCATTCGAATGAACTGGAAGGAAATACTCCCATTCCGTACACTTGGCTCCACCTTCAGTTAACCGTACCTTTCGGGTAGAGATCCAACCTGATACTGCTCAAATTCTTCCAATTTCTTCTCATTGGAATGAACTGGAAGGAAATACTCCCATTCCCTAGGTACATGAGAGTAGTTCTCCTGTTCCCATAGAGAAAGAGATAAGCTCTCTCATTCCTATGACACCCCCTCCAAGTAGTTTTGTCACTTCTTTTGATTGGAGTCGATGGGCAAGATATTGTCTTTTGTCTTATGTGCCTTTCCACATTACAGTGCGGGCTTACCATATGGTTGTACCTAGAATAGTCATAGATGAGGGCACATCTATTAGAATTTTGTCCTCAACTGCTTGGCAAGCTTTAGGTTCTCCTTAGCTTGTCTCCGTCACCCAGAATCTGTTAGCTTTTAATAGAGGAACTAGTCAACCGTTAAGGATCCTTCCTAAGTTACCTATTACTTTGAGAGGACAGATTGTCTATATAGATGTGATGGTTTTCCAAGGCCCTTTAGATTTTTATCTACTCCTTGGTCATGACTATGTTTATGTCACGGGAGCTCTTGGCTCTACCCTCTTTCGAGTGATGTGTTTCGCGCATGAAGGAAGCATTATGATCATTGATCATATTCTGTTCATTGGTCTTGAATCAACTCCCAATTAGCTATTATCCCTAAATGGTTATTATTTCCAAGTGGTATCACCCCTGCCATAAGTTAATTACATTGCCACCTGTTCCATGCTCACATCTACTGATGATCTAGTAGGTGATGTAGTACACCATGTACTGGGGGCATTGGAGCCTGATTTTTCTTTTGGATCCCTAGACATGTATCCCTTCTAGAGTTTTGTTCTCCCATCTGATGAGAACCTCTTGGAAGCCATGGCCTCTTTTGGTCTATGAACATGGGATATAGAGCAAAGTTCCTTGTCTTGTGTCAAGCTCATTAAAAAATGAAACAAGGACCATGAGGAAAGTTCCTTATCTTGTGTCAAGCTCCTTAAAAAATGAAACAAGGGATTGGAGCAGAGTTCCTTGTCTTGTGTCAAGCTCCTTAAAAAATGAAACAAGGGATTGGAGAAAAGTTCCTTGTCTTGTGTCAAGATCCTTAAAAAATGAAACAAGGGATTGGAGCAGAGTTCCCTGTCTTGTGTCAAGCTCCATAAAAAATGAAACAAGGGATTTGCTCAAAGTTCCTTGTCTTGTGTCAAGCTCATTAAAAAATGAAACAAGGACCATAGGGATAGTTCTTTACTATGTCAACCTCATTAAAAAATGAAACCAAACCCAAGCATAGTTTGTCTTTGTTTCAAGTTTGTGTAAAAATGAAACCAAATCCAAGCATATGTTTTCCCATGTTTCAAGATTATGTAAAAATGAAACCATTTCCACTTTACATCTCGTGATTGCCATTTTTATCAACCAATTTTTACTAGATGAGCCTTGGTTCTTCCATTCCATCGTCACCATCTCTTTGGCCGATCATATGCTTTCACTTGGTCGTTTTACCTGTGCCTGGGGAAAAACTACGACGAGTTGTCTCATTGGCTAGCCTCATGACCTTTACATGTTTTGAGTAGTTCCATCATCATTGGAACCAATTGCTATCCTTTCATACCACTCATTCTTCAGGCAGAGTCATCTTTCAGCTCTTTTCTAACTCTCGAAAAATGAAAAGATTGTCGATTACTTGTCATTTCAAACCAGAAAAAGTAAATGAAATGATGTCTACTCAGTATAATTTTAACCCTTTTTTGGACTAAGATGGACTATTTATGAAAAAGGTACACCTTGGTCGACATGGTCAAGAGGTTCTCTCGAATATTGTTTTCTAACTTTTTGGGTTCAAGGGACAAATTACAAAAAGGTAAATGATGGAGTTTTCTTTTTCATCTCTTTTTCAAACTCTATAAATATGAAAAAGATACTAATTTACTCTTCCGTCGGACTCGTAAAATTAAACGACGAAAGACTTGTCACCATGACAAGCCCAAGTTTCTCCTTCCTGGGACCCATAAAACTTACTAGGATGGATTCATCTAAAGGATGAAATTATATGACAAGCATATGGTATCCTCTTCAATATTGTGTAAAAATAAAGAGGTACTCACTAGAAATAGTGGGGAAAAAGTGAAAATGAAAAATATCTTGTATAGGCAGCATGTCGCTCGTGAACATGGCACTGATCCATGCCTCGTGTCGAGTTCGGGATATCCTCACTTAGTCACTTGTCCTTCCAGGGTTTGGGTTATCCATTTTACCTCTCATTTGATTTTCCCACTTCGTCATTATGACACTTGGTCCTATGTTGAGTAAAATTTTGCCACACTCCAGAGTTGTGTCGCCAATATGTTCAAGAAAAGTCCTATCTATAGTCTATTACCTATACATTGTCTAACTCTTTGCTACAGCCTTGGATCCTACTTATTTTATTCCACTTTATTCCTTGTTTCATGTAAACGATGAGGGAATCATTATGACCTTCCTTTGATGGGGCACTTCCTGTCGACTTCAGCTCCTTATCCAGGAAGATTACTTAGAAACTCCCTTTCAGTACCTTAGAACTTGCATGCCTTAATGGCAAGTTCTTTACATCTGATGACAGGTTTTCATCATTAGCCTTCGACTGAGTGATTCCATGAGTGTTTGAATTCAACTTCATTATCACATTAATGGATTGTACTATCATACTACCTTGATAGTCATTTTCATTATTGGTGGTTTCTCTCGTGCCTATTAACGTTCCACATCATTGGCCAGTAATTGGGTGCTTTTCTAGCATGTTCAACTTCAACGCATTCATTCACATGTTAGAATTCGTACCTTGTTTAGGTTGGGATGGAGCCCAAGACCCTGAGTCTTGTCTAATATGACTCAGGATGTGTGGAGTTATATATTATTCATGATTGTACACCTGTTTCTTCTATATAGATGGTTGTGACCATACCGTGGGACTTTACATTTATGATGATCCTTTTATATTGGATGGTTGCATCCATACCACGGATCTTAGATTTACAGATGATCCTTCTCATTTGGATGGTTGGGCCCATACCATGGATCTTTTCATATAGTACTTATCATCCGGATGGCTGCATCCATACTGTGGATTCATGTTTTCCTTGTCCTTGAAAAAGCTTGTAAAGCATCTCAGCCATCACTCCCCTTTTTGCCTTCATGCTTTAGGGGGCATATGTTACATAGTTTTTTGTCACACCTCCTGCACTTCCCTGTGACATACCCTGAAGTGCCCGAAACATGACCATTATGCAGTGTACTCATTCATATATCTAGCTCAGATTATTCCTAAGTCATTGATTGGAAAATTCCTTGAGCTTTCCCTGGAAGAAATAAATCTAAAACCCTAATTTTAACATCAGCGCGCTTATGAGACTCAAAACAATGATGATCGCATGTTGCACTGAACTTGACCCACGGTGGAATTGATCTATTCCCTTGTATACCCACGATGATCCCCAAAAGACAACTTTCCTTAAGAGGATGAGAAGCTTCGTGATCTAGAAGCTTCCAGAGTGGTGATCTAGGGGTTGTTTGGCATAGATGAGGTCGAATTTTCCAAACTTGGCCTCTTGGTATTATCCCTATGAGCTACCTCCTTGAGATGAGGGCCTAATCCTATCTTTGGAGAGATCCTAAATCCCTTTCCCAACCTATATATTCATCCTCTCCCATTCCCAAATCGTTGGTATTTTCCTATTTGCATCCTTATGCTAATATTATGCCTATATGTTGTTCATTTGGCTTGGAGAAGGAGTGCTTGGAGAGATTAGCATGGACTTGGATATTCATTCAAGGAGAGCCTATCAAATCAAGGCTTGGTTGTATGCTTCCCCTTATTTTCTATTAATATACAACTGTTGGTTCATTTTCCTTAAATGTGTATGCTCATGCATCATTTAGCTTAACGTTCCTTGATCAATTAAGTAGGTTGCTTTTGAATATGCTAATTGTACTTGGATGTGTTGTTGTGTCTTGATCTCTTGCGCAAGTGCATAAATGTTGAGAGCAGCAGGAATGAGCCCATGGCACAAGTGATTCAAGGTATTCAACAAAGGAGATCGAGATAACATCAGAACAAGGCAGGCCATTATCTTCGTCTCTCTTTTTAATTGCAACTTAGGAAAGTGTCTAGTAGATTGTCACTTCAGTTGCTAGACCCACTCATTGGGATAGAGCGATCGTCTCTGTCTGCAGAGAGGATTCACCTAGACAATAGTGACTCCTACTCAGTGAAATATATAAATCTTGCAACCTACATCGCCAATTTATGTGAAATTGGGCAAAGTGGCCACTCAATCTATTTAATGTTGAAAAATGCAACAAGAAAGTCCAATTTGATTTTTCCTTCATTAAATTGAGAAAATTTGAATTTCCACATCAACAAAAAACTTGGATGATGTTAACTTGTGTGACATGGCTTGTGTCACCCAATTTACTCAGTTAATTCAATTTGGAGGAGTTAGATTTTAGTTCTACATGTGTGATTGCTAATTTGTAGCAAGCAAGGTCAATCATCTCAAGTTGTTTTCAGTTAAAATAGTTCCAACTTTTGGAGGAATTAGTGGAAGTTTAGTTAAGTAGTTGGACTTCAACCAAACTCAGCGATCAACCAAATATTTGATCAGTCAACCCAAAATAGCTAGTGCATGCAGTGAATTCGAGTTACCCAATTGAGGTGGAGATTCCAAGGTAGTGTAACATCAATTGTAGACTAGTCTTGAGTGTACAAGTGTTGCATGCAGTTAGATGATCAGACTAAAGGAATTGCAAAATTCAATTGAGGGAATTTCCTAAATAATAGGGGCCAATTCCTCAAGGAACAACCCAAGGAAATAGGAGATCAAGTTGAGGGTAAATTTGAGTAAGTCTAGGTCATAGGCCTTTAGTGAGCAAAGAGATATGTTGTGCACTTGTAGGGAGAGCTCAGTTGAGAAGAGCAATTGTAATACATCTCTATTTCATTTGATTAATGCAAGAGGAATTGGGGCCCAATCCTACAACAATAAATCATTAATATTAAATGCAGAAATAGAAAAAGACAAGAACAAGAGATGCATGTGAATAAGAAGTGAAAAGAAGAAACGTAAATGATACAAAAGGGCTCTAAGGCTCCTGGGATAACCAAGCCCAAGGAAACGCAAAGTCCTATGAAGGATACCAATATTTAGTAGTTGAACATGGCACCAATATTCATTATTTCCATTAAAACAATTACATCCCTACAAGAAATGACAAAGGAGTTTCTAAAATATGAGTTCTCTCCACAAGAATACTAAGAAAAAACAACCCCTAGAGGAAAATTTGACTTGGTACTTATACAAAATGATTAGTAAGCATTCCCCATGAAAGGAGGAAGTTTTCCCCACCAAAATACCTTAATTAGTGGATCTGGTTCCCAATACTAGGAATCTACATTAAATGACAAGGAACACATTTCTAGATTTTCTCAATCATTGGAGCTCCAGAATCTGTGCAATTATTTCAGAATATCTTCTTTATTTATTATTTAATATTAATCCTCCTGTAGTAGGGAGAAAGTCCATAAATTATCTCCTCCTCCAAATCTTCATAATCTGCCCAATATTTGACAAAATAAATAATATTAGGCACAAATATGCATTTATCCATAAACCTTCCTAATGAACATATAAAAGTTAAAAATACATTATCTAATGTAGAAAGAGAGATTTAATGTGCTGAAGGATGGTTAGATGAGCCTTAATTTATGCCAAATTTAGAGGCTCATCAATGTCCATGATCCGATCAGTTGTGTCTTGTTCGATGTTGTTTGGGTTTAACACTGTTGGTGTGAGTTGTTCTGCAATTTCAAATGTGTCCAACAATCGTGGAAAGTAGGGCCGAATGTGATCCACATTGAACACTAGGTGCAGACCAAGGAATGGTGCAATAACGAGGTAGAAAGTATTGTCCCCTACTGCCTTGTTGATGATGTATGGCCCATATCAGAGCGGGCGAGGCCTGCGCTGGGCCTAGTGAGATGCTCCTACTGCAAATGTCGCCAAACTTTGTCACCCACCTAGAACTTGTGTGGCACCCGATGCTGATCATGTCGTTGATTGTAATTAGTATTGACTTTGTCCAATATATCATGGAACTATTGGCAGATGTGTTGAATGTGATCAATGAATTTATTTTCCTTGTTGACTTCGGACTGGACATGAGTCAAACCTGTATGAGTAGATGCAAATGGTATGGCAACATCAATGGGACATAGTGGCTAGAATCCCAGGCCTGCCTAAAAAGGTTTGTGGCCAGTCGATTTGTGGAGATCATGTTTATAGCTATGTCGGACATAGGGGAGGCTCTCATCCCATGTGCATGGATGCTTTGAGTTGTGCATGTGTAGAATGTGTATGATCATCCTATTGACGACCTCTGTCTGGCCATTAGTTTGGGGATGGAAAGTTGTGGACTTAGTGAGCTTGGTGTCCAACATCGACCAGAGAATGGACCAAAATGTACTAAGGAACCTACTATCCTAATCTGAGATGATAGACATTGCGATCCCAAAGTGTACCCACACTCGTTCAAAGAATAGTTTAGTAGTGATCTCTACTATGATATTCTTCTTGTATGCCACCATAATGCCATCTTCGAGAATCTGTCGACGACCAAAAAAACACAATAGTTTCCATGCTTAGTAAAAGGAAGGCCCAACATGTAATCCATGGAGATGGATTCCCAAGGTCAACTAGGGGTAGGTAGTAGAGTATAGAGGCCTTTCTTCCTGATGGTTGGTTTGGCAGTGGTGCAGGCAGTGCACGATCTAATGTACTTCCCAACATCCTGTCGAAGATTTGGCTAATAGAAATACTTCTACAGTACTACCACTATTTTATAGACCCTGAAATTCGCTGTGACCCTACTGTAGTGCATTTCCCAAATCATCTTGGCACACTTGCTTGAAGGAATAAAAAGGTGTCCCAGGTGGCATAACAGTGCATCCTAGAGGTGAAATCTAGAACTTGCTGACCCTCCAAGAGCGTATAATATGTGTGGCCGAATTCTGGGTTGCTTTTGTAGATAAGTGGCCACTCAGAAGTCTTGTGCCCATAAGAGTTGAGCACGGTGGTTAGCCCCATGATCGATGGTCAGAGGAGGAAATCTGCAACATTATTGGTGTTGCCCTTCTTGTACTTGATATTCAAATGGAACTGTTGCGGGTATGTGGATGACTTCTTATGGCGATCATTATGTAGGTTTTAACACCATACAAAAAATACCTGCATATGAATTCTAAAACACAGAAAATAAAAACAATGAGAGCATAACACATAAAACACATATACATAGAGATTTTCCCCTAAATCCCAAAACCAGGACTACCAGCTTGATTTTTCATTATATTCCTTTCAATGTCACAATACATATATATACATGGCAAAGCATCCAATACCATGGACCGAAAACCATTGTGCCCAAAACCATGTGCGAAAACCATCCACAAAACCATAGGTAGGTTCTCCCCACCTAATATAGGGTCCAAAAAAGAAATTCCCCGGGGCGCTACCCTGGACCCTGTAGAGGGGGGGCTACTCACCCCCCTGAAACCCCCTGTGACCCCCTGCCTGTGCAACTGGAACAATGAAGGGAGGGCTCCAGCCCCCGGTTAACTACATAGGCTAGTCTTGGAAAGAATATAACATAACACAACATTCTCCCACTTGTTGTTTTCTTTCCACAGGAGAGCTTAGTCATTTATCCAGCCCTACAATGCCCATTGTTTCTCTACACCAAGAGAACTTCTCATAGCTCATAGATTTTCTCAATGCATTTGTAGTATTCTTCAAAGTGTCCACCTTTACCAGAAAAACCTTTTTTTATTCTATCATATCCCTCACAAAGTGATACTGAACATCAGTGTGCTTTGTCTTTGAATGATAAATAGGGTTCTTTGCCAAGAAAATTGCACTTTGGCTATCATAATCTATTCTTATAGCTCCCTGTACTAACCCCATACTTGACAAAATCTCTGCAATCAAATTTATTCCTTGCTTGCATGAGTGGCTTCCATGTATTCTGCCTTTGTAGTTGACAGTGCCACTACAGATTGTTTCTTACTCATCCAATTGACTGCACCTGAAAATAGGTTAAACACATACCCACTTGTATATCTTCTCTTATCAACATCTGCAACCCAGTCTGCATCAACAAAGCCACGAATATCCAAAACTCTATCCAATCCTGGTCTTCCTTGGTAGCACAGACCATAATCACTAGTGCCACGCAAATACCTAAAAACCCCCTTCACTGTTGTCGAGTGCTCCTTTCTTGGTGTTTACATAAACCTGCTCAATACTCCCACTGCATGTGCAATGTCTGGTCTAGTACAGACCATCACATACAATAGGCTACCAACTGCACTTGCATATGGAACACGGGACATGTCCTCTTCCTCTTCTTATGTCTTGGGACACTGTTCAGTGGATAACTTTACACCTTCAGGAATATGAACCTTCACCGTTTTACTATCCTACATATTAAACCTCTACAGTATTGTCTCGACATACTTCCTTTGGTTTAACCAGAGCTTCCTCTTTGCTCGATCTCTTTTAATTTCCATACCAAAAATATAGTTTACAGCACCAAGATCTTTCATGTCGAATTTGGAGGACAATTGGGTCTTCAAATCCTATATAATTTCTTTGTCATTTCCAACCAGCAACATATCATCCACATACAAGACTAGATAAATAACACGGTTACCAATTAATTTAAAATACACATAATGATCTGCTTTGCTTCTAGTGAAGCCAAGTCCCTGTATAAATGTATCAAATTTCTAATACCACATCCTTGGTGACTGTTTTAACCCGTACAGAGACTTCTTTAACTTGCATACCAGTTCTTTCTTACCCTTTGCCGCAAAGCCTTCAGGTTGCTTCATGTAGATCTCCTCTTCTGGATCCCTGTGAAGAAACGTTGTCTCCACATCCATCTGTTCTACCTCAAAATCAAAAGTAGTAGCAACAGATAAAGGTAATCTAATAGAAGCTACCTTGGCAACAAGAGAGAAAATATCACCAAAATCAATTCTCGACACTTGGGAATAACCTTCTGCTACCAATTGAGCTTTTTATTTCTTCACCTTTCCTTCTGCATCTATATTCTTCTTGAACACCCATTTGCTGCCAATGGGTTTCCTTCTAGCTGACAACTCCACTAGATCCTAAGCCTCATTTTTGTGCAAAAATGCCATTTCATCAACCATGTCCTCTTTCCAGAGTTTTCCATCTTATGAATGTATTGCTTCCTTCATAGTTATGGGATCATCATCAGTAATAGATAAAGAAAAATTTGAACAGAAAACAAATGGACTATACCTTTCTGGCTTCCTTCTTTCTTGAACTAATCTTCTCACAACTGGAGTTTGTGGCTCTTCATCTTCTTATTCTTCTTCTGTTGTAGAGTCTGATTCTTCCTCCTTTAGCTCAAACTCTATCTTCTCAAGTTCTTTTGGTGGGACTTCATGTTTAATAACATTTTTCACCTCTCTGAACACCACATCTCGACTGTACACAACCTTCCTTGTTACTAGGTTCCAAAGCTTATAACCCTTT
>APFE030498134.1:0-56911 GCA_000404065.3 Pinus taeda | reverse complement strand
GGTGGTCCTACAACCTTCTCTGCATCTTGAGCCAGTCGCTCAGCTTCTGTAGTGCGCTTTTGCCCTCTGATGGTTAGCGCTGCATGAGTGGTCTCTTCCACTCCATGAACTTCATCTTGTGGCTGATCCACATCCTGAAGCTCATCCTTAGGAACTAGTAGCTCCTCATCTACATGCAAGTGTGGCTCCCTCTCAAGCGAACACTTCATGGCTTTCTCCTCCTGAAATTCTATATCCCATCGCACAACAGTCTTGCGACTGTCTAGCAAATACACACGATAGTTGTGGGGCGTATCAATGTAACCGACAAATATCCCAACCTCTGCAGTTGGCTCCATCTTCTTCCTAGCATCCTTCGTCACATGCATGTAAACAGGAGAACCAAAAATCCTCAAATGCAAAATATCAGGCCTCTTACCAGAATAAGCCTCCTCAGGTGCACTCATGTCAAGTATCCTGTGAGGACAACGGTTATGCACATATACTGCAGTATTGCATGCCTCCGCCCACAAGTGAAGGGGTAGGCCCTGATCATGCAACATCGCCCATGTAGCACCACGATCGTTCTATTCTTCCGCTCAGCAACCCCGTTCTGCTGTGGGTTATGGGGAGCTATGAGCTCTCTTCGAATCCCTTCTGTGCTGCAAAAGTCCTTGAACTTGCCAGAGATGAATTCATCACCATTGTCACTCCTAAGAGCCTTCACCTTCTTCCTCAATTCCTTCTCGACCAGTGCTTTGAACTCACAGAACTTTGAGTATGTCTCGCTCTTCTTCTGCATGAAGAAGATCCAACACTTTCAAGAGAAATCATCAACAAAGATCACATAGTACATGTGCTTTGTTGTCGAAGCAACTGAGAAAGGTCCACACACATCTGTGTGAATTCGCTCAAGGATCATCATGGCACGACTATCCTTCGCGTGAAAGGTGGCTTTCACAAACTTTCCCAAAATACACCCCTTGCACTGATCTGACTGCGCAAGAGTGCCTTTAAGAAGCCCAGTAGAAATCTGTTGCAGTATCTTCAAAGCTCCATGGTGAAGGTGGCCCAATCTCTGGTGTCACAGCTCGCCATCGTCCCGACTCACCACTTCTTCTGCCTTGCATGCCATTGTTGCGCAGCCATCTACATGCAACTGATAAAGGTTCCTGACTTGAACCCCTATCTTCCAGGTTTCTCCAGTTGTCTTACAGTGCAGGAAAGCCTTTCCCTCACTGAAAACAACATCATATCCCTTGTCTTCTAACATCGCCATAGAGATAAGATTCTTCTTCAATCCTGGAACATGCATCACTTCCTTCAATACGAAGGGTTTACCAGACTCCCTCTCAAAGGAAATGGTACCGATACCAGTCACACTGTATCTACCATCGTCACCCATCTCGATGTGCACTCCAAGATCTTTGTCATCCAGATCAGAAAACAAATCTCGATCTCCTGTCATGTGAAAAGACGCACCACTGTCCAAGAACCATACCGATCCCATCACACTTGATATTAAGCATGCGATCAACGAAAAATCCAGCTCAAACTGCGAGGCTAAGGTCTCTCCTGCTGCAGATCCAACAACTTGCTTATTTTTCTTCTTCTACAGACAATTTGTGGCATCTCCTTTCTCAGCTTTGATGTTTATGAGTTTATCCTTGAGCGCCATTCCACTAGCTCAAAAACTCAACCGCTTCTGATCTAAAATTCGTGAGAACAAGGTATTTCTTGTACAGAGATCGACTGCATGGGAATTCACCAGATATCTCACCTTCCAAAAGAAGGATGAATCCAGCAGCTACCTGGCTCGATTAGAGACTCTGCCTGAAGAAATAAAATGTAAACACTTTCTGAATAATAGATTTGATGATCAATCCTCGCCTTGATATCCTATAGAACTTTTTCTATAAATCAACCAGCTCCGATACCATGTAGAAATTTTGAATAATATGACACTTATTCATAGAGATTATCCTGATTATACACTATTTGCAGAATCATGCATAATACATAACCTCCTCTACGTTGATCATCAATTTTGCAGTATTAAGAAACAATCGCATGCGCACATTGAAGCATCAATTACACATATCAACACAATATGTAACCGGGGAAAGCATACAACTGAAAACCCCTCAACTATCTATATATTATATTGATTTAGGACATGTAACAATACGTAGTACTATACTCCTCGCAAGTACTCAGTACTATCTCCACCTGTTACACACAAACTAGCTCAGATTTGAATCAATCACAGGTTCAAATCTCCTCTGCTGCTTGCCTGCCTCCACTACGCAATACCTGTTGAGAATAGATGAGAATGGCTGAACCAAACTCGTATTTCCCTTGTGTAACACTACGCAATCCTCATTTGGAATACTCAATCCATGCATGTGCAAATCTCATGCACAACTATAGTCACAACTGACAGTTGTCTTGCCCTTTCACTCACCTCTAACACTTGTCTCCACTGAACTGTCCATGCACTGAGTTAACTGATGTATTCTTTAGTTGCTTTATGAGTTAATAATTAGTGAATTAATTAATAACTAATTCACACCACTCATCACTTATTCTATTTGTCAGTTAGACTAAATACAACTAGTTCAACTAAGTCAAACTGAACACAACTCCATCAACTCCTCAATCAACTCCACCAAAACTCAACCACTTGAGTTCTAACTGAAGTTCTTCATGCAATAGCTCAAGTAACCCATAATAAACACGTATTTCCTTCTGGCAACTGCATGTGCCACATCCGTAGCTCGAACTGAAGTGCTCCAAGAGGATAAGATAATGTTTATAGTCCAAATATTATTAAGAGCTAATAATATTCGACTATTCTATTTTTAGCCTGGCAGTGTAAAAATAGACTCCACCCATATGTCTAAAAATAGAAGTCCATCTATTTTTACCAACATGACCAATCATCCACAAATAGCATCCTGCAACTCATAGACCATGATCCATATGTCTAAAAATAGACATAGTCTAAAAATAGACTTTGCGCCAAAAATAGCCTGCGGGCACACTTAGTGAAGGCGACTTCTTTTCACTAAGCTCCATCATCTTGTTGCATTTTCAACAGATCTTATGATGTGTGAGTAGGTCTTCAATCAGGTTGGAAGTGAACTGACTACTTTTGTCTGTGACCAACTCTCTCGAATACTCGAACTTGTAGAATATGTTTTCCCTCAAAAACTCAGCTACTTTTTCCTTTGTAGCTGCTTTGATTTCTTTTGTCTCCGCCCACTTTGTCAGGTAGTCAGTGCACACAATGATGTACTGCTTCTGCTTTGAAAGGGGGTTCATAGGCCCCACAAAGTCCATGCCCCACTTCTCAAATGGCTCAAAGGTCACTTGAGGTTGCATGGGAATTTCATCCTTTGGAGTGGGTTTCCCCATCCTCTGACACTGATCACACTGGCTCGTGTATCTCCTCACATCCTGATGAAGAGTGGGCTAGTAGTAGCTTGCTTGCAATATCTTGAAGGTGGTTATTTTTACTACAAAATGACCTCCACAAGGCCTGTCATGACAGGTCAGGAGGATGTCAAAGACTTCCTCCTCCCTAACACATCTTCTCAAGATCTGATCTGGGCCAAGTTTGAAGAGATTTCCTCCAATCCAGGTGAAAGGGGTGTTTTTCCTTACTATCTTGCTCTTCTCTTTTGAGGATAGATGTGGTGGGAGCTGTATTGAAACCAGGTAGTTTGCTATATCAACAAACCGTGGAGAGAGTACTGATATAGAAAATAGGTGTTCATCTGGCATTTGGTCATCCACCATTCCTTCTTCACCTGCAGGCAAATTTACTCTAGACAAAAAGTCAGCAACAACATTCTCTTTACCAGGCTTATCAATAATGATCAGATCAAACTATTGCAGTAAAAGCAACCATCTAATGATGCGAGCATTTACATCCAGTTTTGTTCATTAAATATATAATTGCAGCATGATCAGTGTGCACAAAGGTTTGATAGCCTGTGATATAATGTCTGAATTTGTTTAAGCAATGCACGACAGCTAGGAGTTCATTCTCGGTCACTGTATAGTTTAACTCTGCCTTTGACAAGTTTTTGTTTATAAAGTATATGGCATAAGGTAAATTTTCATCAATTTGTCCTAAGATTGCTCCTATTGCTTTGTTCGAGGCATCTGTGTGAATGTGAAAGGGTAGGACCCAGTTTGGACCTTTGAGAATTAGGGCAGTCACTAGCTTGCTCTTCAAGGTATCTAGGGCTTCTTGATAGTTTTCCGACCATATGAACTCAACATCTTTGCCTAGGAGGCCAAGCAAAGGAGAGGATAACTTGTTGAAGTCTTTAATGAATCTCATGTAATATCCAGCTAATCCTAGGAAGCTTCTGACATCTCTCACCTTTTGAGGAGGTGGGACCCTTTGGATGATGGTAATTTTGTTGTGGTCCACCTGCAGTCCTTGTTGAGATATTGCATGACCTAGCACAATCCCTTATAGTCATAAAAAATTCACATTTTTCTGGACTGAGGGACAGGTTCATCTCAATACACTTATCTAGAACTTTTCCTAGGTTAGATAAAGCTTCCTAAAAGTCAGAACCATAACAAGTAAAATCATCCATGTATATTTCTACTTCCTCATGAACCAGTTCAAAAAATATACTCAATACCACTCTTTGGAAAGTGGCTGGAGTGTTGCACAAACCAAAAGGAAGGACTTGGTATGCAAAGGTACCCCATGGAAAAGTGAAAGTGGTCTTATCTTGGTCTTCTGGGCTGATTTGAATCTGATTGTACCCGGTAAACCCATCTAGGCAGGAGAAAAACTTTTTCCCTACCAGACCGTCTAACACTTGATCTATGAAAGGTAAAGGAAAATGGTCCTTTTTAATGGCTTTTTTCAATTCCCGATAGTCGACACAAATTCTCCACTTACCAGTTTTCTTTGGCACTAGCACCAAAGGAGAGACCCATTCACTGTCAGAGATGGGATAGATGAATCCTGCATTAAGCAATTTCTGCAGTTCTTCCTTAACAATATCTTTAAGTGTTGGGTTCATCCTCCTTTGAGGCTACCTAACTAGCTTGCAATATTCCTTTATGTATATATGATGAGTACATACTAAAAGGTGCACTCCCTTCATCTCCTTATAACTCTAGGCGAAGGCATCTAGATGTTTTCTTAGTATGCTGCATAGCTCCTTCTCCTGGGAAGTAGATAGGGATGGATTGATTTTCAATGTTCTTTCTAGGCCGAACTCTATATTTTTAACACGGAGAGAAGTGGGGTCGACCACACAGAGATCAGTTGAGGGTTTTTTTTTGGTTTCTCTTACTATGTCTTCTAATGGTGATACACTGGGAGGTGGATTCTGAATCAAATTTTCAATCATATCATCCTCATCTTGCGGTTTCCCCCCATGGAGATTTCTAATGTACAAAGTGGTGTAGATAAACTTCATCCTCATCCTCCTCCTCCAACCAAAGAGGTAGATCATGTTCTAGCAAGGGTTGGGCAGGATGATAAAGGATTAACTTCTTGGACATGTGCCTGTTCTTTATGGTCATGTTTCCAGCTCGACAGCTGATGTAGGCATCAACTATAGCCAACCAGGGTCTTCCCAGAATGAGAGAATACCCATTAAGCTTTGCCTTTGGATGGAGAACTATGAAATCAGCAGGGTACTCCCAAGAATCAATGGATACCATCACATCTTCCACAATCCCTTCAGGGGTCACTGTGGAGCAGTCTGCTAGCTGCAGCACTGTTGTGGTCTTCCTCAAGGAGCCTTGGAGGTTAATTTTGTGCATTGTGTCCTTTGTCATCACATTAATGGTAGCTCCCAGATCAATCAAGGTATGTGGGACCATTATGCCATTGATGTGGACATCAACTACTGGGCTTCCAAGGTCCAAATATTTTGGACAGATTATCTACCCAACATCAGGTTGGACAGTTTTCCTATGACATTGATGGTTGGGGCATCTCTCTTGCACTTTCGTGGATACCTAAAGCACTTCTCTTTAATCAACCTATTTTAGATAGTCACATCTTTTATGGCTTGGAGAAGTGGTATCTTCACACATAAGTGTTTTAATTCTCCTAGGAGTTCAGTCTCTTTTGGGGTAGGCTGGATTATCATGGATAGTCTCTCAGGAAAGGGTGGATTTGCTTTAGTTTCTCTTTCCTCTTTATCTTCCTCAACCTCCCTGGGTGGAGGTTGGCTATTTGGGAGAACTTTCTCTGATCGCAAGTTAATTTCTTGAATCTCCACAGCATAAATTGGGCATGATGGTTCCCCACAATACACTTGTTGAGCCTATCTGTTGTTCGCGTTCGGATTTGGATGGGTAGGCATTTTGGGTTTCCATGGTGGAGCAGAAGGTAACGGTTGTGGTTGGGCAGGTGGTGGAGGCAGAAGAGTGGGAAGAGAGTTGTATTGGGGCCTCCACCCCTGATGAGATGCATTCCACTAAGGTTGCAACTGAGCATAGGATTGAAATGAATGGGTGGCTGGTTGGGCATGATATTGAGATGTGAAGGACCAAGGAGGAGGCATGGACCAGGAAGGATGAGCAGGGGGGCCCCAAGAAGGTATGGAGGTGACTTGGTTGGGATTGTAATATTCCTGAGATGTCCCTTGCATCCCCTACTGGTATGGTCTAGGTCCATGTGGCCTCCTTTGGTTTATGTAATAGATATGTTCAGTGACTCCTTCGGCCCCTTAGTATACAACGTTAAGTTTGGGCAAGGAAGGGCACTTATCTATAGAATGATCTTCTTCACAGACTGAACAAACCTCTATAGAGTTCAATGGGAATTCATTCCTAGGATGCTTCCTGGTGCATCTAGGGCAAAAAATGGCCAAAGCCCTCTCTTCTTCCTCTTGTTTCTTTTGATATGTAACGTATCCATTTGCATGGCAAGAGTCTGCAACACCTTACTCTTGAAGTCTTCCAGCATGTTTCCAATTTCATCTTTAATGGATGAATTGGAAGAAGAGGTATTGGATATGGGTTGACTCCCCC
The DNA here is from genome assembly GCA_000404065.3 of Pinus taeda. NCBI lineage: Eukaryota > Viridiplantae > Streptophyta > Pinopsida > Pinales > Pinaceae > Pinus > Pinus taeda. The sequence continues at coordinate 49,909 of APFE030498134.1, read as the reverse complement.
TACCTTTCTTTCTGGCTTCTCTAGAATGGTTTCTAAAAACAGTCTTTATGTCCTCATAGGATAGTTGGTAGATGTCTCTCCCGGCCAGTAGATGGAGGGTGTCTAAAAGGTCTTCCCAAATTCCCCTGAGCAGGACCAACTTCAGAGACTCGGGGTCAAGTGTACACCTGGCCCTTTTGTAACTGAGCTAGAACCTCTCTTTATAGTCTTCTAGGGACTCATCACTTCCTATGGTCATTCAGAAGATTTCTTCTTTAGTATCTCTTGACCTACAATAGTCTCGATACTTGTTGTTAAACGCCCGCTGCATCTGAGCCCATGTTGTGATGCTATTGCCTGGTAATCCCATGAACCAATGTAGTGCTACATCCTTGAGAGTAGAGGGGAACAATTTCAACTTTTGCTCGTCTTCTGCATAGTCATAAGTTGGACAAATGACAGCAAACTTGAACAAGAAGGTGTGAGGATCTTCTATAGTCAGACCATGGAAGTGAGGTAGGGCTGAAGGACTTATATTGTTCATTTTGGTGTCCCCATTGGTCTCTTGAATGGGGAAGGTACCCTCTATTCTCTCTCCATTTCCCCTAGCATTTTTGTTTTCAACCATTGGCTCCAGAGGAATGTTTTCTTCATCTTCTTCCCCTATAGGTTCTTCAAATATGTCTGGATGTTCACCTAAGGGTTCTTCTTGATTGCAACCACAGAAGAAGAGAGAAGGTTGGCTGTGTGAAGCAGTGGGGGTGTTGGGCAAAATTTTTCCTAACTTATCTCTACTCCTATGAGACATGAAAGGAAATATTTTTGGTTGGTTTTTTGTTTGATTTTCCACACACTGAAAGTACCTGCAGAAACTGAAATTGTGATTGAACAAAACAAATTGCAACTAGGTGAAATGAACTTGCCGAATGGAAATTTGCAGAATTGAAAAGGAAAGCAAGGAAATGCAGAACTGAAAGAAAAGAAATGACTAGTCTACTTTTGCCAAAATAAACTATTAGGAGAATGTTGCAATAGGAAATAGAAGGAAGCAATAATCACATAATACTCTGACGCTTCCTCGGAAACGGTGCCAAAAAGTGGTGGGTGCCAGTATTGCAGCAAGAATGCTGCAACTTCTGGGCTACCAACTTTACTTTTATCAACCCAGTAGTTCGTAACAAACTTGGAAGCGTTGGTGCTATATGCACAAGTACTAGTTCTCACTACAGGTTGTCACTTGGTCAGCTAGCGTGAGATCACTAGGAGCTCAAGCCAACTTTTAGAGATTTTAGAAGAAGCTCTATGTGTGATGAAAGGAAAGAAAGATTACTCTACAGATGCTATTTTTGATTGCAGAAAGGAGAAAGACTGGAATGTAAAGCAAAACCTAGTAAACCCTAATTAACAAGCTAATTCTACTTTTGCCAAAAACACTATGAAAACCATGAAAGAAATGGCATTACCTACTCAAGGAAGTAAACAACATCTAACCATGCTATTTCTGGAAGTAAATAAGCAAAAAACATATTTTTGGATTTTTATGTGTTTTTATGTGAATTTAACATGCATTTAATTTATTGTGTGTGAGTGTGGCAGCGAACAGGTGGCGTTAGAGGGCGGTTTTGGAGCTTGGGAGGATGTAGGATGGTGTGGATGGGTCCTAGGAGGTCTAAGATGGCCTTCTGGAGGCTTTTCCCACACTCGGCCTTCAAAAGAAAACCTACAAGAAAAACTACGGGAAGACATAGGAAAACTATAGGAGGAAAACAGGGAAACTACAGGAGGCCACCTAAGAACCACCATGAATCACCACGAGAGAGAAAGATGATTGGGTTTGCTCAAGGAGAGAGGAAGAAGTTATATGAAAAATGAAGGAAACTAGGGCAACATTGGGGTGAGGTTTGGGAGACCTATAGGGCATGGATTAGATGGAGGGTATGATTGTTGGTAAGCTAGCCTACTGCTAGAAGAGATCTGCTACACAGAAACTAACAATCAACCAAGAAAATCAAGCAACCAATGAAATGAGTGCATCCTAGGAAATACAGAGTTTTGCATTAAAATGGCATAAACTATGAGGTATAGAAGGAAATGCTGGGAAATGTTGTAAGAAAGGAAAGCATGCAAAAGGATTATTGAAAATCAGGAAGTGAACATGATAAAGAAGATCTAAAGCAAAGCAAAACTGGACTATCAATCTACTAGAGAGCTGCAAACACTAGAAGTCCTAGGAATGAGGAAAATCTGTGTGTTTTGGGGCAACAAGAGAGTCTTTGCCTCAAATCATGGTCCCAGAGGGAGGAAGGGAGGCCAAGGAACTATTTCTATCCTTTTAAATCTTCTCTGGTCACTGCTTAACCTGCTATAGAAAGCACAAATGGAAGCAAGCTACTAAATCATCAAAAGAAACCTATTCTTAACCATAAGAGAAATACATCTAATAGCAAACTAATCTACAAAATGAAGTAAAGCATATAAATACAAGTAAAGAGAAGCTTGGCTTCTTGGATTTGGACCTAACCCAAGAGCTTCAACCCTCTGAGGTAACTCAATGCTAGTTCAAAAAGGATTCTATCTTCATTATCAAAAAAAAGAAAGATTACAGAAAATAGTAAGCCGGAAATTTGAGCATAGCCTACACAAGCAAAAAAAAGTTGACCCTAGTGAGGCCCTAGGCCTATCTACTTATACATCTGAAGCTACCAACAACTTCCTTAAAATTAGGGAGGCTTGGCTCCCAAAACTTGAGATAACTATCAATCATCTTCCACTTGCTCGGCTACCTTCTAGTGCATGATTCGGCTGCTTATACTCCGAGCTAAATGAAGGGGAATTCAAAGTGAGGAGAAATAAAGGAGGGGGATTCCCTCCTATAAGTCCTCTCCTCTATCTACTTCAAGTAATTGCTGCAGTTTAACCACTCGATCCTTGACGTTGACCTCAAAATCCATCAATAATCTGCATTAAATACATGTTAGACCACATGGCATAATAACTAACTCAACTCACCCTATAAGCATAAATATAATAAGAAAATCATACAACAAGCTAAGAGAATGGTTGATTTGACTAGGTTAGGAGGTAAAATGAACCCATATAATTACCCGTCTATGAGACTCATCACAGGTAATGATAGTTGTGTTGGATTATCTAACTTGCTGCAAAAAGTTTAGGGATAGATAGGTAGGGATAGATAGGAGGATGGCTATGCCAATTTCTTTGTACCTTATCTTTAGTTGATGTGAAAAATTCCTTGAAAAAATTCATATTTCTTGAATATATGAAGAGTAGAAACATGCTAAACATAAACCATTCAATAGTTGTGGCAAGATATTAAAGGCTTGTGATAATTATAGTTACTTGTTTTTATATGACTAGATTAAATAGTTTATTTTAAGGCGTTTACGAATAGTTAGGATTTAGAAAAATTGCCATAATGTGAATTTTTGAGATGTATTGTTGAAGTATATTGTGGCATGTTTTCTTCTTGGTTTGGGTTTGAGATAATTCTAAAGTTGGGTTCCAAAAATATTCCTAAACTTGAAGTAGGTGGTTATTTTGTAGGCTCTTGCTACTATTGACAAATTACTAACTGCATATTGTTACTCTTATACTTTTGATTTATGTTGGGATATGCATTATGATGCATGCATACAATGTTATTTTTATAAGTAGGACTTGCCACACTTAATTTCATGGTTCATAGTATCAGTATTTGAATTGTTGAAGACATTGCTTCAAGTTATCATCATTTGAATCATTGTTGACATTGCATTAAGGTTTTTTAACTAAATACTAACTTACGAAGGAATGGAAAAATAAGATAATTTAGCTCTTTGGCTCTTTTGGCAGGGGGCGGGGTGGGGGGTTATGTTGATTTCCAGGACCATATTATTTTGTTTCTTATATCTTGTCAAAACTTGTCTATAATATATTGTTTTCATATACATCAAAGAGGATATATATTTTTTTACATTTCATATACTTTCCATCATTTGTGTTGTACTATTCCTCTTTGTAGCATCTATATATCATTGTTGAACTGATAAATTACAAAATTTCTTAGGTCTTTACTTGGGGTTCTGTAAATTTCAACGCTATCAATTATGTCTGCACCTTGCATGCAATAATAACTTTTTGACACATCCCATATATATAGATGATAATCAGGAAATGCAACAATAGGCAGGGCCTATGACAACAAAACCAAATCATAATTTAAAAGGGTATCCTACTGAGGCTAAAGGCATGTTTTACTCGGGAAAAATAACATCAACCTTGGTAATGGTAAAATTAATAAATTGCTTCCACACTATGATAGATAACAAGTTATCCAAGATTTTGATCATAGTGTTAAAGGCACCATAGCCATTGGTTGGCAATATGAATTGCCTATATTTATGAATATAGATATGTTTAGTGAATCTTCTGCTGTGTGTCATATGTTCTAGCTAGAATTGGCAATTTTGTTGTTAAAAAGCATAGTAATTCAAAGCATACTTCCTTCAAAGTATAGGATATGAAGATGTCTAACCATATGGAGCTTGTGCAATCGGGGAATATTGAAACAAATTGTACTGACATTTCTTTGAATGGATGCTCAACTAGGGAAGAGTTGGGTGAATTAATGGAAAAATATAGTGTTGGTTCAAATTTAGTAGGAGATCAAGCATAACATTGTAACAAGGATGGTGTACCAATAGAGACTACTAGAAGTATGCAAGCACTCATGCTAAATTATAATTGAGTTTGTCGGAGATTTTGTAGCTTCCTGGTACATCATCATCAATTATTATTGTTCTATATTTTAATATAAATGTAAGACTTTGGTATTTTCTCCCATTGATTCGTGGAGAACAAGAGATTGCTTCAGAGACATTTTAATTTCTATCACCAAAATGTAGATGTAGCAAGGAGGCACCTGAGTGCTATGTGCATCCCTACATACAAAGGATATTATTGAAAATTCAATAGGGTTCTGTCCTTTCAAAAGGAGACCAAATAACGTATTACACTAGTAAAGTCTACAGTTCTTTCTCCTGCTATCTCATTTTTTCCTAAGAATATCATATTTTACATGTTTGCTTACTGAATTTTGCTATCTTGACATTTTTGTAGCAAAATGACTAAGAGATGGAGTAACCAAAGAAAATTTCATTTGTGGAATACCAAATGCCAAGAAAGAAACTTCTGCTTCTTCTATCTTATCCAATACTAAAATGATCTCAAAAATATTCTCAATGGAAGTAGTTTTTTGAGGCGGGGAAATTTTAGATATGGCACCAGAATATGAATTAGAAGGAGAAATTTTATTCTTGCAAAGCAACATTCTTGAAAATGCAAGGTCAAATCACTCTCGTTCTGGTTGGACCCTTCAAATCCATTATTTTCTAGATCAGTGAATATCTTGATTTAATGTCTCTTTTCCTGTCTATTTTGATAATAATATTGCCATGAATATCTTTGCAGAGAATTTAATTCTTTGGGTGATAATAAATTTGTCTGAAGAACATTAGGCATTGTGGAAGCAAAGATGTGATGGATTTCTGGTGAATGATTACCTCAATCAGGCAAAAGAAGCTAAGAAACAGGGTAGGAAAGAGAGGAGGCATAGGCTATCTTGGCTGCAGCCACGAAAACAACTGCAATTTCTCCTAGGATTAGTTCATCAATGGAATTGGAGATGCAATTGAAGAGCACATTCTGCATCAAGTTAGCTTTCCTAGCAAGCGTTCACACTTGGATGATTGGAATAATGTGAAACATGCTTTTTTTGGCATAATGAAAGTATCATTGCAAAAAAATATGAAAGGGAAAATTATTGTTGGATACCCAAGATCTTCTTCTCAAACAATGTTGTAGGCTAAAGAGACAATGTCCTAGTGCCTTGTTGCAAAAGTTCCATTGGAAAGGCATTTTGATCGTTAGCAGGTACATCTAGCTCACCAAGGGAAGAATATCTTTTGTACGATATTTGTAGATTGCCAAAATATACTCACTCAAACAGGATTTGTGTTTGCAATTACTGCAGGGTAATCTAGCTATTCCTTCCTATATTTTATTTTTCTCTCTCTTTTTACTGCAATATTGTTAGAATGGATTATACTAGGTATCTTTAAATTTCCATGTCAACATTATATTACAGGTAACAATTCAACAAGATTTCTATGGTATTTTAAGGAATCCTTTTGGAGGATGGTATTGTCAGCCATGTGAAGCTTTAAACTAGAAGTACCAACTCCAAGGCATGAGGCATCAAACTTTAGCTAGCCATGGTATGCCTGGTTGTGGTGTGAACTATGCTCTATGTGGTGGTTTAAGTGGGGCTTTTAAGAGGACTACTGATGACCAGCGGGTTCATGTATTTTGCGCTGAGGTAAAAATCTTTGATTGAATGGTGTCTACTTCAGAAGAATGCAGGAAGTTAATTATGCAAAATATTACTGTTGATTTTATCTTGTGTGTTAGTGACTTGGTTAGGAGCAATATAATTCATCCCTTATGGTATCTTCATTTCCTTTGTGAGTCTACAGTGGTTGTTGGAGAATACGTTTAGGAAGGGTCAAATGGAGCTTGTTGAAGGGTTGGTATGTTTAAATTGAGATGTTTCTTCACTACTAGTAATGCATATAAGTTTGAGCATGTTGAACTATTTTGTTTTACTTATTTTGTGCATGATTGTTGCATCTGGATTCTGTTTGGTGGGATGATGTTAGAGAACTCTCTTAGAATCTCACTAAATAGTTTGGTCATTATATTGATTAAGGTGGATCTATACAATGTTAAAATTAATGATTGGTATTTTATGAAATTCAACAAATACATTTTAAAGAATGATATATGTTGCCATGCAATATTTTTCATCGATAAGGTGCATGCTTAAAGGTTAGGATTCAGTGTAGATGAAAGTTTGAAACTTATAATAACACTTGTTGGGTTAGTAGATTGATCTATCCTTGGTAATTCTCACTGAATCTATATTTTTTTCTGCACTAACTCACAGGAAATATTTTGTGGTTTCACAGTGCAATTTTTGCCACTACCAAAGTACTTTTCATCACTTATGTGCAAGGGACACTTGATTTTACATGACTATGAGTAATCATGGTGGAAGGGTTCAACATAAAGAATATTGTGAAAAACATAGTGTAGAGGAAAAGCTAAAGGTACATGTAACAACATTTATATTCCAATGAATTTCCAAAGTGTTAATTCGATATAATAATTTTCTTCCTTAACCTGTCTCTATTGAATGAAAGCTACAGGATAAAGCATGACGATGCGGAGGAATTGAGGAGTTAAAGACAATAAGACAAATATGGGTGAGCATATGTAACAATCTTGTGCAAGCTTCTTTTCATTCTAAAATGGTTCGTAGAAATCCCAGGGCATTTTCTTGAATACAATCCCAGAGCCTTTATGTAGTCACATGCTATCTCCTAAATTTAAATAATACAATCTAGAATTCTAGTTTTCACATGGATTCATTTATGACCTTCTTTCTTATCCTCGTCATCATTCATTTTCAGATGGATTCATTCATGAGCTTCTTAGTTATCCTTGTTATTACTTACATTTTGTTTATGCTTAGACCCACTCTCACGACTCCCTCTTTCCACACCATCAATACAAGTGACTTGCATTCTAGCCCCCCCTCTAGGTTGACTTGTTGTGTGTGGGTTCTATTTTGTCAAAATTTTGATGATTTTGAACATTATAGGGTGTTGTCTGTTACTAGTGTTAATTCACTACTTCATCACAACATCATACTTTTGATATTGTTCCATCAATTGCTCTTGAGTCTCAACATCACAACACACACAAATGAAGTTTGTTGCAGTCATATCCAACACACAATCTGATGCCATTGCAACCATACCTTATAGCAATGTAGCAGACAACATGCTGCATTAGAAAAACTATGAAATTGAATGAGCATGAAGATTTAATAAATAAAATTTTGTTTGAACTAAATGCTTTAGTATGGTGGACCTTGTTGTCTTCCTGTAGAATCCATGGAAATGTGGATTTATGGAAACAAGAAACAAAACATATTATCAAGTTGGAACCACAAGATGCTCCAGCATATGTGCTTTTGTCCAATATAAATGTTGCAACTAGAAGGTGGGATTGTCTCGCAAATATAAGGAAAAATATGAAAGAGAAAGTATTGAAAAAAGCAACCAAGAGTTGGTTGGATCGAGGTCAAAGGTAGGGTGCATAGTTTTACTGTCAAAGACAGAAGGCATCCACAAATAAAAGTGATAAATGAGAAGTTGGAGGAATTAACCAAGTTGAGGAAGGAGGCAAGGTATGTGCCCAATACAAACTTTGTTTTGCATGAAGTAGAGGATGAGCAGAAAGAACAGTTTTTATCCTATCATAGTGAGAAACTAGAAATTATGTTTGTACTTATTAATATTCCTAGGATAATGCCTATTCAAATCATCAAGAATCTTTGCATTTGTGGTGATTTTCATACTACTTCCAAAATAATTTCTAAAATTGTAGGGTGAGAGCTTATTGTGAAGGATGCCAGTCGATATCATCATTTCAAGGATGGAATGTGTTCTTGTAGGGATTTTTGGTGATACTAAAATAAGAGACAATTATATGTATGTGATTCCTTTTGGTCAATAATTGTCATTTATGAAATATGTACTTGATGAGCTCTCCTAATGGATGTTACACTATCACTGCACTAATACATGAATCCTATGACAAAGCCATGCTGTCCAAAAGAAGCCATCATTCTACACTAAACAATTCAAAGATAGGCACAAATAAAAATATTGTTTACCACCTTAGAGGCATCCTTCCACAATGATTCTTATATCATCTAAAATAGGATTTTTTCCTCTTTCTAACGAGCCCTTACTCACCTCCAAAATCCCGGTGGTTAGTGAGAACTTGAACTTTAAATTCAAAGACATATATTTACTTATGAGTCGACCTTACTTTAGCCTACTCATGTCAGCCTATTCCAGAGACATGTCTCTTCATCCTCCTAGAAAAACACTATACACACACACACACACACACACACACACATTTCGAATTTCGTTTATCCATCATTCACTTGGTCATTAAGCACAGTACAAGAGATATTTAGAGTCACATCTCGTGAACTTAAAAGTGTAAAGGAGAAGTATCTTTTAGATATTCTATTTGGGCTTAAAAAATATCATCAAACCGCACGGCAGACCTCGGTATTAGTGTAGTCCTACTGATGCTCGGACTTGTCTAAAATTATAGTGGGTTGGTCTTATCTAAAACTACAGTGGCTCTGGCCTTTTGAAGTGGCTCATTTCAGTAGCTTAGATCCGAAGTTGCATTTACCTGTGCGAGATTAGATAGCTCAATCTTGGTAAATCTCAGACAACTCGAACTACACAGGAACTTACACACCCTCAGATTTGAAGCTCGGGCTTCTTATTGCAGTATAGTGGATCGGATTTGTTTTTGAGTGGCTCATATTTTTTTATGAGTGGCTTGGGCTTCTTAACCAATATTACATTGCAGTTCTTCAAATTGCTATAGCTTATCCTCATACTAGCGCACCTTTAGACCTGCTATAGCTCGAATTCATGTAGTGACCTTAGGACTATGGAGTAGTATTGTCCCTCAAATAAGCCTCGGATTGTGCAAAAGTTTGGTTATACACCTTGGATAGGTGCTACAGGACTATAATACTGTGTCTCAGTTTACTCTCTTGATTGTGTTTTGGTTTACCACAACAGTGCTCAGATTTCAACAACTAGCTTGAACTATAACACCTTAACTACAATCCTCAGATTCCCTTTTTTGTGCCTCGGATCATTGTGTTGTTGAGTTAGACTAAAGCTCAGACCCTGGAAAGAAGTGTCAACAGTGGTGACTATGAACTAAGATTGCAGTAGTAATGTATATGGTGGACAAAATATAGTGAAAATGAAGTATTTTGGAGTTGATTGAACAATGTAGAATTTGTCAAGGACATTCAAGTAAGTACATCAGAAATTATTTATTAAAGGAAGACAAAAGGATTCGTTTCCTAGAGGTTGGTGCCTCTAAACACAAGGTTGGAGCCTTGAGAAGGATAGGGTCAAAGCCCTAGAAGTTGGAGCCTCACCAAAGTCCAAGTCAATGCTTGGAAACTGGTTGGTGCCTAGAAAATTGAAGGGTTGGTGCCCTCAAATTATTATTGTACTCAATTATTTGGAAAGAGAATTGGAGTCCTCCCTTCTTCTTAATAAAATGATTATTATTCATTTTTTCTGATTATAATTGTGAACAATCTAGCTAGTAAAAATAACAATTGAAAGGAAATATTGATTCACTCCCCTCTCAGTATTTCCAACAATTAGAATTAGAGTCATATTCTTCATTATCATCCTAACAGTTGGAAGAATGATTCTTAGGTCACAATGAAGAATCAGGAAATGATAGGAAATATTCCCTTGTTTGATGGTACAAATTTTGGTTTTTGGAAGAGGATGTCGTACTATTTAATTTCCCTTGGACCTGAAGTATGGAAATCTATTTTGTATGAGTGCAAAGATCCTCCCACTCTTCTGACAGATCAAGATGGAAGGAAATATTACATTGCGAATAACAAAGCACTAAATTCCATAACTAGTGGAATCACTGGCTTTGAATTCACAGAAGTCATGACTGTGATTCGGCTAAAAAAATGTGGGACAAGCTCATTGCTTTATATGATGGTGACTCCAAAGTTAAGAAGGCAAAGCTCCAAACTCATAGAAGGAAGTTTGAGAGCCTTAAAATGGATGATGAAGAAGATATTGCATCATTCTTTCTCTAAGTGGATGAAGTCGTCAATTCACTTAAAGGCTTAGAAGAAAATATTGAAGACAGCACAATTGTTCAAAAAGTATTGAGATCTCTTCCAGAAATATTTGACTCCAAGGTAAATGCCATAGAATAAATTAAGTATTTGGCTACTTTAACAATGGATGAGCTTCATGGAATTCTCATTTCTTATGAAATGCGAAAATAAATCCCAAATTCCAAGGAAGCAACATTCAAAGATTTAAAATCAACGAAGAAGGGGAAGCATTGGAATACTAGCAGTCATGAATTTGATATTGAATCTAAACTAGCACAATTTGTATGAAATCTAAGAAAATGGTCCAAGCTAAAAGATAAGTATCCTCTCATTTGTTATAAATGTGGAAGAATAGGTCATTATGCTACAAAATGTCCTCATAAATATGATAGTGACGATGAGGAGGAATATAAAAAGGGGGATGTTAGAAAAGAAAGGATCTAATAAGAAGAACTTCTTCACCAAACAAGACAATTATGATGAATATGAATTCGTGATCACTAAGAAGAAATCAACTAAAAATATCACCTTTCACAAAAGAAATGATGATGACTTAGATGAGGAAAATGACTATGTTGGAAGCAGAGGAGTGCTATTCATGGCATTTACAAATGACGATGACTCCAAACAAGAAGGCGAAGGAAGTGTGGATGAGTTTCTAATGAGTTTCTGTAAAAATAATGCAGTAAGGGAAATTCCAAAAATTATCAAGCCAGATCAAGTTGTGTGTTTCCCATGTCAACATGGAAAGAAAAATAGAACCTATTTCAAAACTAACTTAGGAGTTCTCAACAACAAAACCTTTGGAGATCATACACGTAGATTTATGTGGACCAACCGGAACTCCAACTCTACAAGGCGAAAGGTATTTTGCTTTATTTGTTGATGACTATACTAGAATGATGTGGGCATACTTTATAAAATTCAAATCCAAAGCATTTGAATGTTTCAAGAATTTTAAAGATCTAGTAGAGAATGAGAAAGAATCAAATATTAAATTCCTTAGAACAAATAAAGGAGGAGAATTTACTTCAAAAGAATTTGATGAATTCTGTAAAGTGCATGGAATCAAGAGAGATATCTATGTTGCTAGAACTCCCAAACAAAATGGAGTAGTATAAATAAGAAACCAAATTGTACAAGAGATGGAAAGAACAATTCTACTAGCAGCTGATTTGCAGACCAAGTTTTGGAAAGAAGCAGTCGGGATAATAGTTTATACCTTGAATCGAACTCAACTAAGACTAAATAGTGAGAAGACACCATACAAACTATGGAAAGGGAGACCTAGTTCAGTAAAGTACTTTAGAATCTTTGGAAGAAAATGTTTTATGAAGATAAATGATGACTCACCAAGAAAATTTGATTCTTAAGTTGATGAAGGAATATTCCCATGATATTCTACAAGAAGAAAAGCTTAAAAATGCTACAATAATCAACTACTAAAGGTAGTAGAAAGCATTGATGTAAAATTGATGAAGCTCTTCCAGATAAATGAATTGAAGCCCATGAATAAGATCCTATCCTTGAAGAATTCGAAGAAGAGCCAGCAAAAGAGGAAAAATATCAACAAAATAAAAAAAGAACCATCTCAAACTCCTTCAAAAGTTAAGTTCCTCCAAAAACATCATCTAGAAGAACAGATTATTGGCAATGTAGACGAGGGAATACAAACCCAAAGAAGGATACCCAATACACCAAGGAAAGATGATGTTGCTCTCTTATCTATGATAGAACTAGAAAATTTTACTCAAGCAAGTAAATATCTTCATTGGGTAAAAGCCATGGAAGAAGGAATGTCTCAAATCGAGAAAAATGAGACATGGGCGCTGGTACCTCATCCAAAAGATAAAAATATAATTGGAAGCAAATGGGTGTTCAAAAACAAAATGAATGAGGATGGACAAATAATTAGAAATAAAGCAAGGCTCGTACGCAAGGGATACTCACAAATTGAAGGAATTGACTTTGAAGAAACCTTTGCACCGGTAGCCCAATTGGAAGCCATAAGAATGTTTTTTGCATTTGCCTACTCAAAAGGATTCAAAGTCTATCAAATGGAAATAAAATCAACATTTCTCAATGGATAACTCAAGGAAGAAGTCTACACGGAGCAACCAGAAGGGTTTCATCTAGCTGAAGGAAAAGACTTAATATGTAAGTTGAAAAAGGAATTGCATGGGTTAAAACAAGCTCCTAGAGCTTGGTACGCAAACTTGGATCACTATATACAACAACAAGGATTTAAAAAGAGGGTGGATGGAATTAATATCTATACTAAGTTGGACAAGGATAAATTACTAGTTACTCTAGTATATGTTGATGACCTAACTTTTGCCAGCAATGATGATAAAATGAGCCATGAATTTGCACAAAATATGTCGAAAAAGATCGAAATGTTAATGATTGGTGAGCTATCTTACTTCCTTAGACTACAAGTATCTCAAACCACAACAGGCATGTTCATATCTCAAACAAAACATCTTAAAGACATGCTTAAAAGATATGGGATGGAAGAATGTGCACCTATGAACACACCAATGATCACATATTGTAAATTGAGAATATATGATGATTCCCCCTCCATAGATGTAACTCTTTACAGGTCAATAATTGGAGCTCTCTTATACTTAACTTCCACAAGGCCATATATTATGGTGATATTATGTAACGAATAGGAATGGTGGCAAGATTTTAGTCATCTCCTAAACAATCCCATCCAGCAGTTATGAAGAAAATTCTCAGATACTTGAAAGGCACTTCTGATTTTGGTCTTTGGTATCCCAAAAGCACAACTCTTGCAGTGATAGCTTACACCAATGTTGATTGGGCTGGAAGCATGGATGATAGAAAAAGTACTAGCGAAAATGCATTATTCATGGGAGATTGTCTAGTACTTGGCTTAATGAAAAACAATCATCTATATATCTTTCCACAGTTGAAGCCATATATAGTTGTTGCAGATTATTGTACACAAATGCTATGGATGAAAGAAGCATTGAAGAATGTCAACATAGGTACTAATCAACTAATCACCATCTATTGTGACAACACTAGTGTCATCAGTCTCTCAAAGAATTTGTTGATGCACTCAAAGAATAAACATATTCCAATCAAATATCACTTTCTCCATGAAGACGTTGTTGAACAAGATATCAAGCTGGAATACATCAATACAAAGGAGAAAATTACAGATATCTTCACAAAACCCCTTCCACGAAAAGCTTTTGAACATCTTCGCCAAAAGATGGAGTTCATTGTTCTTGCATCACATTAAGTAAATGCATTCACAAGAGTAAGAGAAGCATGACAGGGGGATTACCTGAGCACCCCATTTTCCATTGATGTCAATGGGGGAGAGAGTGGTGGAATATTTCCATCAATGGCAAAGGGGGAGATTATTGGTCAATAATTTTCATTGATGAAATATATACTTGATGACCTCTCCTAATGGATGTTACACTATCACTGCACTAGTACATGAATCCTATGACGAAGCCTTGTTGTCCAAAAGAAGCCATCATAGTTTACACACTTTCATATTACCTCTTCTTACTGTTGTATTATTGCCAATGCACTTTCTAATGATATGTAAGAATGGTTAGAGGCATCCTTCCATAATGATTCTTATACCATTTGAAAGAGGATTTTTTCCTCTTTTAACGAACCCTTACTCAACTCCAAACTCTCGGTGGTTAGTGAGAACTTGAATTCTTTTATGTTGGAAGACGTATATTTACTTATGAGTCGCTCATACTTTGGCCTACTCATGTTGGCCTATTCCACAGACATGTCTCTTCATCTTCCTAGAAAAAACACTATATATATACACATTTCGGTCTTCATTTATCCATCATTCACTCTGTCATCAAGCACAGTACAAGAGATATTTACAGTCACATCTCATGAACTTAAAAGCGTAAAGGAGAAGGATCTTTTAGATATTCTATTTGGGCTTAAAAAATGTCATCAAACTGCACTATAGACCTCGGTATTAGTGCAGTCCTACTGATGCTCAGAGTTGTCTAAAATTATAGTGGGTCTGTCTCATCTAAAACTGCAGTAGCTCGGACCTTTTGAAGTGGCTCATTTTGAAGGATTGATATGGTGTCTTTGAGTTTTTTGTAATTGCACTTTACCAAGTGATAAAGGGGGATTAGACATCCCCAACATTAGTAAACACATGATTTCCATTGTTCCTTTGGATTTGTGTAACATCTCTACCAAAATTACATTTTTTGGGGATTTTGTTAGACATTGATATACTTTGTGCATGTAAAGATTTCCAATGTTCTAGGACATTTATGTTAGTGTATCTTTCTTTTTAAATTTTACTTCCTTGCTACATGCTTTAGTTGATATATAGAAACTCAAATTTCAATTGTATTTCCCTTTCCATATATTTCACTTGCTTATTCGCTTCCACATTCCCACTCCTATCGGCATTCTTTTGCACCTCTCGATGCAATTGCTAGTTTTAAAGTCAATGCCTATATATGCAATTTCAAGGACTACCATAACTCTCACATAATTCTTTAAAGGGTGCTAGCTCAATGGAAGAGCACCTTCTTAGGTTGGTGGTTCGATTCCATTGTATCTTAATATGAATTGATCAATGATATTGTAGTTTATTTTTAATTAAATACTTTTAATATTGGTTTATTTCAATGGTGAGATACTTTTCTAGGTTCATTATTTTATATTGTCTCTTATGAGACAAAAGTGATGTTATATTATCTTTGAATGTAATTTTTTATTGTCTTTAGAGAGACAATAGTTAGGATCAAAGACATTGTCTTTTTAAAGACAATATGTCTTTAATCCCAACTATTGTCTCTAGAGAGACAAAAATGAAATTTGTTGTGAAGAGACAAAAATGAAATTGTCTTTGGAGAGACAAAAATGTTTGTGTTATATATTGTCTTTATAGAGACAATATTTTAAGACAATTTAATTTCAGACACCCGCTTAAAGACAATATTTAAAATAATACACAAGTTTTATTTTGTCTCAAGTTAAAGACAATTTACCCAAAAATTGTCTTATAACCCCCTTTGCATTGCAGTGTGAGATTATAATAAGCCTTTTTGTATGAAGGTGATGGGGAACCAGAAAAGCCAGTGAGTATTTTTTTTTAACATTATCCGTGAATTCTTTCACAAATGATTTGCAACTCTAAAGAAAGCAATATCAAAGTTAATATTAAGAGTACAACCTTTATTGAATGTTATGGATAGGTTGTCCAAGTTTAATTAAGAACCATTTAGGCAATAAAAAAGTTACGATTCTAATAAACTTTTTGCAAAACCATATACAAAACATTTGTTCAGCACTCGGGCGTTTGCTTTTACAAGCTTGTACTTGTATAGCAGATTTTGTTTTAAAGCAAAATTATAAAGCTTCAACTTTTGATGTAAAAGCCTTGCTTAATATCCACTGGCAATGCTAAGGCAGAACGAACAAATCGATAGATCTGATTGTGAGATCCATCTGAGGCTTGTTCAAGCCTTCATTATAGTCCAACAATGTTCTATGAAATAGCCTTGCCAGAATTCCCATTTGAATGTCTGCACCCATTTATCAGTCAACCATTATAGATTTGATAACTTCGCAATAACTATTCATGATAAAGAGAGTTACATATGGAATTGGAAATATTCATATAAAATCCACACACGGGACTGGGACGTCAGTGACGTGAGGCAATCAAACATCCATATGCTGACTACGTATTGAACTCTATCACACAACTGCATTCTTCTGTTCTTGTTTTCGACCATTGGTCCAGGTTCTCAAGTACTACCCCACCCCACTGCTCTTCTGGTAGTTTGGACACCCAGAAGTTTAGAGAACTCAAATATTCAACACATTCATATGCTTGCAACTCTTTCAAAAAAACCATTAATGTTTCAATACTGAGCAGCTCCAGTTTTTTCTGTTGGAAATTTTGCAAGATCAGAATGCTCTGCCCTTTCCTTGCACCGACAGTAGTTAGATATATCAGCAGACCAGGTAGACCTGTGCGCAACACTAATGAATTAAATTTAAACAAAATCGTGATTATAAATTAAAAACGCATCAACCCATAACAATAAGCTAAAAATGAAAAAGTTGAAAACGAATAACACTAAGAAAATGAACCATAAGAATAAAAGATTCATCATAAGCACTGACAGAATTAGTTATGTTTTATTTTCGCCCGTGTGCCTAAGAAAAATAAATCTATATTAATTTAGAACAGTCCAACCTTCACGAAATAATTACTCAACAGTGGATAAGGATATGTGGGACGTTCAGGTGAAGAGCCTTCGGAAATGATTTCAACCTCAAATATTTCTGTAAAATAGTTTCAAGTCTCTGCCGCTGCAAAAGTTGAACAGTGTGTTCTGAGTGTTTGTAAATGGAAGAGTCCACTGCTATTAGTGCTCTACCAATGGCAGATCAACGGACAAACCCAGCAAACTGTTTTTAACCTGAAATTCGCCTGGCCGTGATATTTTAAAATATTGCTTCCGAGAATATTAAAACCTTCCATTGGAATCTAAGTCGGCAGGGAGGATTAGGGACACTTAACCAGCATAACCGTGTAAGATTTGGCGACATCATCCTCAGTTTCGAGAAGGTCAACTTCCTTTCGGCATACTCCGAATTATCATCGCCGTTATTATCGTCACAAGGATGATCATCATTATAATGATCATTATCATAAATCCCCTTACTTCTCTTTTTACCTGTTCGTTTTTAAAAAAGGATCAATAAAATAACAAATTATACACAGATTTGTATTGAATAATGTATGGAAGGATGTATAATTGAGAATATTACTTTAAAAATTATAAAGATTTAATGATTAAACACTTACAGACGATTGCAAAAAATCATCAATGTTCCTTGGTAGTACGTCTGTTATCACCTGTTCATTCTGGGAAAACGACAAACAATAAAAAATAAAACATATGGAAATCTTTATGAAAAATCTACAAAAGATTGAATGATTAAGCACTTACAGACGATTGCTGTAACAAATCAGGGTTGTTCTCTGCAGAAGGGTAAAGGGGACGCAGAAATCCTTTTTTGTGCGCAATAGTTCTCCCCAGATCTCTAAGCTGCTCATGCATGACTATACAATCTTCACTGTCCACTTCGGCAAGACATTTTCTTTGTAGACTTTCAAACTCCAACAAACCTGCAGAGCCTCTTCTATCCCATAGTCTTACGGCCAAAGCCTTCTTTTCTCCTGTGCAAGAACATGCAATATGTAAAAATATCTGTTGTTCTTGCATAGTGAGACCGTCATAAATAATTTGAAGTATTCTTTGGATATCTGTCGGATCCATCTGTTGAAGTTTACCCAATTGGTCTTCCCAATAACTGCGCTCTTTCCCACTAAGAAACGCTCCAAACACTCTCAGTGTTAAAGGAAGTCCATTGCAGGCAGTTAAAAACCCATCTACAAGATCTTTGAAGCCTTCGGGTGGTTTGGACCGACCGAAGGCATGAGTGCAAAAAAGCTCTTGTGTGTCTTGCTGATGAAGGCCTTCTGGGCCATTTAGCTCATAAACTGATGGTTCTTTGACTCCTGAGCGTTTCAGAACCTCTTTGTCTCGAGATGTAATGAATAGTAAACTACTGGAGGGAAGTACTGTAGTTAGAACCGACAAAAATGCATGCATCGGATCCCAATGAACTACATTATCCAAAATTACCAAGGAGGGAAAAGATGAGACATGCTCTTTAAACAGGTCTATACCTTCCTCCACGCTGTCTACTTCAATATCCAATTGAGTCAAACCTTTAAGAAGTTTCTTCAATAAGGAACGTAAGGAGCACGAACGTACATCATATAAAATGCAGGATTTACTGTAAGTTGATTTCTTCATTTTGAAGAGTTCTTTTGCTAGAAATGTCTTTCCCATTCCGTCCAACCCAGCGATGCCCACGACCTGAACTTCCCCACTCTGCCGCTGCAATAAAACGAATTTTATTAAATCTCTGGCCCTTCTAGATAAATCTTTGAACTTTTCAATGTCTCGAGAAAGTCGATCCAATTGGGCACAATCCCAGTCAGGAAGCCTATGCTTCAGATCCAAGTCTAGAAGACTTTCCAACTGGTCTTCACAGTCACTTCTGTCTTTTTTGTGACAAAGTGTGCCATACAATTTCAAATGAAAAGGAGATCCCTCACAGGCTGCTAAGAACTTATCTACCACATGTCTAAATACTGGTGGTGGGTCGGGCCGGTTGAAGGCCTTGTAGCAGAATAGCTGTTTGGAATGTTCCGGATTAAGGCCACTCAGGTTATAAGTTGATGACCCTTCAATTCCGTAATCTTGAAGAACATCTTCGTTCCTAGATGTGATCAATATGATCAAGTTCTTGGAGGCTGAATAATTTTGACCCGGCAAAAGTGCACGTAACTGATCAAGATGATCGACATCATCTAAAATGACCAATGCAGAAGATCCATAAATATATGAGACTTTCTCTTCAAACAACTCTCTACCAGTAACGCTATCTACTTGAATATCCAAGTTAATCAAGCCTTTACAAAGCTCGCGCTGCAAGAAACGTAAGCCATTTTTACGTGCTTTCTCTCTGACGTTGGATAAAAAGAAGGATCTACTGAAAAATGATTTCTTCCTATCGAAGAGTTCCTTTGCTAGTGTTGTCTTTCCAACTCCAGCACTACCTACGATCCCCACGATGTGAGGGTTTTTACGTGCTATCTCTCTGACGATCCCCACGATATGAGGGTTTTTACATGCTTTCTCTCTGACGGTGGATAAAAAGAAGGATCCCACGATATGAGGGTTTTTACTTGCTTTCTCTCTGACGTTGGATAAAAAGAATAATCTACTGAAAAATGATTTCTTCCTATCGAAGAGTTCCTTTGCTAGTGATGGAATTCTCTCTTCAAACTCTTCAATCTTTTCCTTCAAACTGTGACTTCGCTGCTCCTCGTCAGCTTGATGCCTCGAAGGAAGAGGCCAGTTCTCTATGGGCGCTGATTTCACCACGATTTTCAACACACATTCAACTACCTTCTCCACCAGTTCCGCCTCGTCACTAGTTATCCACAAGAAAATAAAGAAAACTAACCCTTAAAAATAAATAAAACAGTAAGTAAAGTATCATATACACACATAATATATATTATACACTGGGTAGTTGGAGCTCTCACCCGTCAAACGCCTCGATCTCAAATCCCGATATATCTGAAACTCTAGACAGAGCGGCTCTCCATGTTTGAATACGTTCTAAGGCGTATCTTCCCTTCTTTTCGTGTTGAAGTATCGCCTCAGCGTACGGTCCATAATTGCCCCGAAGGAAAAAAGGTTTCACATGATAAAACACTGGAACAACAGGAGCCCCAGACTGCAAGATGAGGAGAAGTTCATTAAGACACCACGCTGCCTCTGCATAACCCGGAGAAAAAATAAGCACATGGACAGAGGCGGTTTCTATAGCTTTCTCTATTTGATCAGAGATGTGCTCTCCGCTCTGCAGTTCCTCCGTGTCTAGAAACGCTCGCAGTCCATGGAGAATAAGGCGACGGTACACATGACTGGCGATGGTCTTCTTTACTTCAGGCCCACGATGGTTTATAAACACATCGTAGCCAGCGTCGGGGGCCGAGTAAGAGTGAAGCGATGCAGAACTCTCTTGGTTTTGCAAGGCTGAAGATGAAGATGCCATTGCCAGTTGAAGGATGGGGATCTCTAGAGTACTGACGTAGTCGATGCAAATTACAAGGAAGGAAATGAAATTCAGAAAATGTGGGGCAAACTGTAATGAAGAAGAGTTGCTGGTACAGAGTTGTATATTGGCCAAACCCTTGATACAGTGAGTAAAGGGTTCCTTGTGCGCTTTCTGATCCCTGATCCCTTTCAGTGCCACAATGTTCCAACGCTTTGATTCTTTTTACGCGTATACAATACATGTGATTCCAGGTGAAGACGGTATCAAAGTCCGTGAGAGGTCAACGCGCATTTTACAATTCTGAAATGGCCCCACACCAGGCCCGCTTTATCTTTTAAAGCGTATTCAAGACATGTGATTCCACGTGAAGACTGTCTCAAACGTCAAAGGTCTGCGTGAGGTCGACGCGCATTTTACGCTCGCTGAAATGGCCCCACACCACACCAGTGCGTTCCACAAAACGTTTTTTTTCAAGAGGTATGAATAAAAAATAAGTTAAAATATATATATATATATGAATTTGGTTAGAAAGGTATAAAAATTAAGATATAAAATTTACTCAAAACACTTATTGATTACACAAAATTTGATAATTAAAATGAATTCAGTGAAGGGTATTTAATATTTTCTAGTTCAAATATCTTGACATGCAACCACACACTATAAATTTGACTACCAATTATTTTGACTTACTCAACGCTCAATTAAGTGACTCTAATTTTAGCCAACTCCTCATGGGAGAGTAATTAACATAATTTACCACTCTCCTTTAATTACAACCGCTAAGCTAAAACTGACTCAACAACTCAAACATGCCTGCTGGTTTGTCTCAACTGGCTTACAACACCCAAGTTTCTTTTATGAAACTCAAACACATATTTTGCTAATGACTTAGTAAATATATCCAATTAATAACTAGATTTACAAGGCTTAAAGTGAATTTCTCCATTGCTCACAAGTTCCCTAATAAAGTGATATATAGTATCAATATGCTAGCTCTTTTGATGAAACACACTATTCTTGGATAGTGCAATCATTGAGGTGTTGTCATAATATATTGTTGTTGATCCTTGTTTCTGCTTAAGCCCATCAAATAGTCTTCTTCACCATATTGTTTCACATGCTGCTACATATTTTGCTTTTGCTCACGAAAGTGTCACAATCGGCTGTTTCTTAGATGCCCATGAAATCACACCTAAACCAAAATGAAACACATAACTAGAAGTGCTCTTCCTATCATCCAAACTTCTTGCAAAATCACTATCTGTGTGTCCACTCAAATCCTTCTTTTTTGTGTTTGCATACATTATGCCACAATCTCTAGTTTCTGCTATGTATCTCAAAATTCTTTTTCCTGAACTCCAATGTATGTCTTTTGGAGTCTCCATAAATCTGGAAATCAAACTCACTCCTTGCATGATATCCAGTCTTGTAACTGTGAGATACATGAGGCTTCCAACTAATCTTTTGAATAGAGTTGTGTTGACATCTGATCCTTCATCATCTTTGCTTAACTTTGTACCTGTTGCAACTAATGTAGGGACATGTTTGCAATTCTCCATCCTGAAACTTTTCAGCAATTCTTTAGCATATTTATTTTCGAAAATAAAAATTCCTTTTTCAGATTGCTCAACTTCAATGCCAAGAAAATATTTCACGAGACCAAGATCTGTCATCTCAAATTCTTTCATCATGGCTTCTTTAAATTCATCTAACTCAAAATCACCTATAAAAATCATGTCATCAACATATAAGCAAACAATCAAAATTTGTCCATGCTCATTTACCTTTGTGTACAAGTGATCTGAATTGGATCCATAAAGAACTGTCAAAAAACCATGATTGTATCAGGTCGGGACAAATCTCTAAAGAATTCCAAAACAACGATCAAAGGCACCTTGAACCAGTGGCAATAGCAGCCAACGTGGAACGATGAGGACCTCGGTCAAAGCGTGCTGACCGAGGCCCATGGAGACTATGCAGGAGGTCAAAGTAGCCATTGGGAGCCCCATATCGGGAAAATAAGGAGGTTTTTGATGCACAATTAGCGCATCGCTAGGCAAACAGGGACAAAATGGGAGAAGCCCGAGCACATGGATGCATGGCGAGCCAGAGAATTGTGGGTGGGAAAGGAAAAAAGCGCTAAACGTACAAAGGCGGGACCTGCACTCTGGAAAGTAGTGATATTGATCGAGGCACCCTCAAACGGTAAGAGGTTTTGGACGAGAGCGGAGTGATCCCACTCAACGATCGATGCGTGGCAAGCAGAGGTGAGAGAAAACCGCCGTTGATCACGCACTATTGGTCGAGCAAGTCAACCATGCGGGGCGTGCATATGACTTTGGATCTAGGGGACCCAGATTGGACGGCTAAGATCGTGCCCAATGGAGGAAGCGAAATCGACGAAGGTATATGCCGCGTTTTAGAAGGATTTGGAATCTGTTTGACCGCCACGGTGGAGGAAAGACTTCATCCACGACGTAACTGAAAAAACAAACCAACGAAGCAGGCTGGTGCGTTTAGAGGAGGACATGTGGCCACTCCCGAGCGTTCATGCTAACGCCGAACATGGAACTCCAAGCACAGCTGCAAAAGGTGAATCGACAGAGGCAGAAGAGGAACCGAACTGGCATGGGAACGAAGGGCTAAAAGCCATGAACAGAGACAGAATACACGGAGAGTATTAGAGTCTGTCAGAGTGAACCCTGAGAGGAGAACTAAACACTGAGAGGTAGAAACCAGAGAAGAAGGTAGTAAAGCAAAAGTAGAAAGAGACAGAGGGCCGAGCTGACCAATGGCAACGTCGAGCACCAGAGCTTGAGAGATTCAAGCCATCCCATAGAGGAATATGTCTGGGTTGAGCACCACATTTGGCTATTTCCACTGCAGACCAGAAGGTCACAGAGTTGGTAGGAAGCAGGAGAGTCTGTGTACTCCAGTGGCTTGGGGAATCCAAGGACCACCCTGCCAAGCAAACCTGCTTCAAGAGAACTCACATTGAGTCCCTGCGTTGTAATTCTCTGCTTAAAGACACAATAAAACAAGGCCACCACTAAAAGTTGGACCAGAGATGTAGCCATGGAGAATAGGGTGAACTCCTTATTAAAACTCTTATGTCTTTGTGTTTGCTTACTGTATTTCTCTGTTGTCTTTCCATTCAAATGTCTATGTATTGGAAATCTGATCGATCCGTTGCTTGAATAACACAGAACACACACCAACACATGAGTCTGTAATACCTTTGTTTAATAAATCTTCAATTGATGTCACTCATAGGGTGATTATCAGATCAAGTGGTATTAGAGCTTTAGGCTATAAGGTTAAACATGCTTGTGTTGGTTTAGCTGTGAATGCTCACTAGATCAAAGCTCAAATTAGGAGAAGGAGAGTTGGTGGAAGCTAATCCTGAAATTGGGAGAGTCTATTCTTGGAAGACAATGTCAGAGGAAGATTCTATGGGGCCATACCCTCAATTCATAGAGAGTTTCCTAGCTATAAAGTCTATAGGAGAAGAAATGTATAGGGACTTTAGAAAGCACAAGGATGAAGATTCATTAGGTTCTAAACAAGATAAAGAAGAAGATAAGTCTTATTCCCATGACCACTCCAAAGGAAAGGGGAAAGATGAAAGCTTTCTCACACCTCCAAATAGCCCTGTGCATAATAAGAAAACACCTTTGATTAAACTAGATGTTAAATTTGATTTGCCTATATATGATGGAGAGCTAAATGTTGAGAAGTTGGACAATTGGATTAGACAAATTGATGTGTATTCAGGGTACAGAACATAGACTCAGACAAGAGTAAGATTCAGCTGGCAAGCCTACACCTAGGAGACACTACCTTAGTTTGGTGGGAAGGCAGAACCCAAGCTGATACGAAAAGACATGGTAAGACTATCTCTCTCTGGAGCGAATTTGTTGTTGTAATCAAAAAGCAATTCTATCCACTGGCTTACATGCAACAAGCCATGATGAGTTGGCAAACTCTTCGGCAGTTGAAAGGGAAAAGTGTGCAAGGGTATACTCAAGAGTTCAGAAAGAGAGCATTGATTCTAGGGATCTCATTAGACTCACCAGAGACTCTTTTGAAGTACATTGGTGGTCTACACATCTACATGAGGCATACCATCCTCATGTTTAATCCCACTAGTATAGATGAGGTATCTGTACAAGCTACTCATCTAGAGGCTAGAGGAAAGAATGGAAATCCAGAAGTTGGGGGACCATCCCAACCCACTGCAAGCAAGAGCAAGGCGAAAAGAAAGCAGAAGTGGAAAGCAATGAAGGCTAACACTGCACAAAAAGGCAAAGCTTCATGCACTCACTGTAAAAAGGATGGGCATGATGACGAGCATTGTTGAATTCTGCATCTAGAGCTGAGACCTAAGATGTCCGAGGGCAATAAGAAGAAGACTGTTGCAGCTATTTAGAAAGATTTGGGGTCAGACTCGGGAGATGAAACAATCATTGCAACCATAGGTATAAAAGGTAATAATTCTGAAGCAACTACTAGTAATTCTGCTCAATATGTTATTAGTGAAGAACATGAGAGATAAAGACATGATTTTTTCCATATTCGAGTTATTTCCAGACATCAAAAGATTGATACTTTGTTTGATAGTGGCTCACAAGTAAATTTGATTTCTAAAGCAACTGTAAAGAAATTGGGATTAGCAACTACACCTCAGAAAAAACCATACCCATTAGGATGCTTGAATGATAAAGCATAACTACAAGTGACTAGACAGTGCAAACTCAAGTTTTCTTTTGGGTCAGCATTTGTAGATGAGGTTGAGTTAGACATAATTCCTTTGGATATATGTGGAATTGTTTTAGGAATTCCTTACTTTTATGATAGAAAATATATTTTCTATAGAGTTGAGAACAAGTATACTTATTAAAGATGGAATCGAATACTTTGTGAGAGCTCACAAGTTCAAGAATAATTATACTCTCATAAACTTAGGGCAGATGAAAAGAATGATAAATTCATGCAAACAATTCTTACTAATGGTTGTAAAGGAAAAGAAACCTGATCAAATCAATATTTGAGGTTTGTAATGCTAAGAAGCAAGCTGATATAGAAAATATTGTTTCAGAGTATGATGTTCTGTTTCAAGAACCTAAAGGTATGCCACCCAAAAAGGAAATAGTACATGATATTATTTTGCAGCAAGATGTTCCATTGCCTACAATTAGAATGTACAGGTTGTTTTCTTTAGAGAATGCTGAAATCAAGAAGCAGGTACAGGAGTTGCTCGAGAAGGGGTTCATTAGGCCTAGCACATCACCATGTGGGTCACCAATCGTTTTGGTGAGAAAGAAAGATGGCTCGTATAGAATGTGAATTGACTACTGAGCACTGAATAAGATAACAATCAAAAATTGCTATCCCCTTCCTCACATAAATGATCTTTTAGATCAATTGAAGGAAGTTGTTTATTTCACCAAGCTGGACTTGCATAGTGGATACCATCAGGTCAGAGTTGCAGAGCAAGATGCATGAAAGACTGTTTTCAAGACAAAGCAGGGATGTATGAGTGGCTAGTTATTCCTTTTGGCTTGACCAATGCTCCTGCTACTTTCATGAGATTAATTAATGATGTACTCAGGGCTTTTCTTGATGATTTTGTTATTGTGTATCCGAATGACATTTTAATTTTTAGTCAAACATGGGAGGAACACTTAAAGCATGTTAAGTAGACATTAGATGTTTTGAAAGAAAAACTTTATGTTAAACTCTCAAAATGTGAATTTGGCAAAACATCTCTAAACTATTTGGGTCATATAGTAGGGGGTGGTGAATTGAAAAGAGATCCCTCTAAAGTGGCAGTCATTGTAAACTGGCCTAAACCCAATTACTCTACAAAAGTAAGAAAATTCTTAGGAGCATCACAATATTGGAGGAAGTTCATTTCTAACTTTTCCTCAATTGTATCTCCCTTACATGCTTAACAGGATTGAACAAGGTATTTCAATGGGGAGGCAAACATCAAAAAGCCTTCAACACCTTGAAAGAAAAGATTAGTACAACACCTGTACTAGCACTGTCTGATCTACAAAGACCATTTGAGATCCAAATAGATGCCAGTGACTATGCCATGGGAGTAGTGTTGACACAGCACAGTAAACCCATATGTTATCATTCTAAGACTTTTAATCCTACAATAGTTAACTATCCTACATATGATAAAGAATTGTATGCATTAGTTCAGAGTGTCAAAAAGTGGAAACATTACTTAATGGGAAAAAAGAAAGTAATACATACTGATCATCAACCACTTCAATATCTGCACTCCCAAACTAAGTTGCAGCAATCAAGACATTACAGGTGGACAGTTTTTCTACAACAGTTTCATTTAGTCATCAAATATAAAAAGGGTATACATAGACAAGTTGCAGACATGTTATCTAGACCCATTATAAATGCATCTACTATACTTAAGAATAATTCCGTCATTAGATATAAAAAAGGTATACATAACAAAGTTGCAGACATTTTATCTAGACCCATTATAAATGCATCTACTATACTTAAGCATAATTCTATACTACATGAAAGCTACATTGAACAATATGCTCAAGATATAGATTTTAAAGATGTATATGCAACTTTGAGTCAAGGCGAAAAGGTAGAAGAATTGGATTATCATTTGAAGGACCGACCCTTATATCACTGTGGGAAACTCTTCATTCCACAAACTAAGAGAGTAAAGATAGTTAGAGAAGCACACACTTCTCTGATATCAGGTCACTTTGGGGTAAGTAAAAAAGTTGCACAGTTGCAAAGATTTTGTTATTGGTCGAACATGAATGAGACAGTTTCTAGATATGTAAGAGGGTGTAATATGTGTGCTAAAAGCAAGCCCAACAATAGAAAACTAGGCATGTACACTCCATCACCAGTTCCTTCTCACCCTTGGGAAAGTGTTTCCATGGATTTCGTTGGAGGACTACCTAAATCTAGAAAAGGTCACGATTATCTGTATGTGGTTGTGGACAGGTTCAACAAAATGTTCATTTTGAGACCTTGTAATAAACAAATTATAGTTGAACAAATTGCAAAACTATTCTTTGAATATGTATGTGTTTAGTTTGGATTACCCTCTTTTATTGTATCTGATCGAGACACCTGATTTGTGGGGAAGTTTTGGTCAAGTCTGTGGGAACTAATGGACACCAAACTGAAGAAAAGCACAACTTTTCATCCACAAACCGATGGCTATACAGAAGTAGTTAACATGACAGTTATCCAGTTACTCAGAGGATATTACAACAAACATCCTAAGCTTTGGGATGAACATTTGTGTTATGTGCAGCATGCTTACAACAGAGCAAAACACCCTTCTACACAGAGATCTCCTTTTGAGACCTGTGTTGGTTTCACACCAAGGTCTCCTTTGGATTTTGTCTTTGGTAAAGATACCATAGTTGATGGACACAGTGATGTGGATAAGGCAACTAGGTTCATTGAACAAATCCAGGAGATCCACCAGGTAGTACAGGAACAGTTGGAAAAGAGCCAAGCCAGATATAAGGCTAGACATGACAAGCATCGGATGGAGCATAGTTTTCAAGTTGGAGACCAGGTCTGGCAGTATATCAGCAAGGACAGGATGAAAGGTGAAGGTAAAAAGCTAAAGCCTATCAGGTATGGACCTTTTAGGATACTTGAAAAGATTGGTGAAAATTCTTTTCGCCTTGATCTACCAGCTTACATGCACATCTACTCAGTCATAAATGCAGATTTCTTGAGATTGTTTAAGCCTTCAATGATTGAGGATCCTGAAGAGAAAAGTCAATTGCCTTCTACTGATGACCTGCTACCTGAATATGTGAATGAATTGTAGGAAGACACAGTCTTGGACAGGAAGGTGAGGACAACACACAGAGGAGATGTTGACTACCTCAGAATTAGACTCAAAGGTTCGAAGCTGAGCAGTACAAAGTGGATTAGGATTGGGCAAGTGAGACAGAAGTACCCTCACTTAGTCGATGCTTGAAAGAAACCAACTTTTAGTGGTCCAAAAGTTTTTTAGTGGGAAGGTCGTGATTCGAATTGGATCCATAAAGAATGATTAAAAGAGCCATGGATGTACCAGGTCGAGACAGACTTCAAAGAATTTAAAATTATGATCAAAAACACCTCTAAACTAGTGGCAATGGCAGCTAGCGTGGAATAGCAAGGACCTCGGTCAAAGCGCGCTAATCGAGGCCCATGGAGACTGCGCGGGAGGTGAAATCAGCCCCGGGAGGCCTGGATTAGGAAACAGAGGGAGTTTTTGATGTGCGATTAGCGAAAACCTTCGAAATGGAGAAGCCCCGAGAACTTGTTCATGTGGGAGTCAGGAAAAACTGTGGGACAAAAGGCTAAGTGCTAAAGGTGGGACCCGCTCCAAAACCAGTGGTATTGATCGGGGGCATCCATGGGCGGTAAGCAGTTTTGATGAAAAAGGAGTGATTCCACTCAGCGCCCGACGTGTGGCAAGTGGAGGAGAGAAAACCGCCGCTCATCGCATGCTAACGGTTGAGCTATTCAACCACACAGGATGAGAGAATGGCGTTGGATCTGGGGACTCGAGATCTAATGGCTGAGATCGCGCCAGATGGAGAAGATGGAATTGACAGAGGGTTAAGCCATGATTTAGAAGAACTTAAGGTCCGCTTTAGCTACCAAGGTGGCGGAAGACTCATTCTACGACGTAACCGAAGAATTGAACCGACGAAGCAAGCTGGCACAGTTTGTAGGATGACAAGTGGCCGCTCCCTGTGAGTCTGATGATGACACCGAGAATAGGAACTCCAAGCACAACTGCAAGCAGGTGATCCAACGAAGGTGGAAGAGGAACCGAACCGCCATGAGCTCGAATGGCTTTAAAGCCATGTACAAACCAGACAGAGGAGAGGAGTCGAGAACCGAAAGATGAAACAATGAAGATAGAAGACAGAGAAGAGAAGAACCAGTAAGTCAAAAAGCAGAAAGAGGACAGGGGGCCGAGCTGACCAAAGGCAACGTTGAGCACCAGAGAGCTTGAGAGACTCAAGCCATCCATGAGAGGATCTGTCAGACCAGAGGGGTCAAGTAGCTGGCAAAGAAAAGAGTTTGTGTACTCAAGTGGTTTGGGGAATCCAAGAACCACCTTGTCAAGCCAATTTGTTTCAGGAGACTCATATTGAGCTCCTTCATTGTAATTCTTTGCTTTAGACACAATAAAAAGAAGGCCACCACTGAAGTTGGACCAAAGATGTAGCCCTGGAGGATAGGGTGAACTCCTTATTAATTTCTTGTGTTCTTGTATTTGCTTACTGTATTTCTCTGTTGTTTTTCCATTTCAAGTGTTTGTGTATTTGCTATCTGATCGATATGTTGCCTAAATAACATAGACACACACACCATCACTTAAGTCTGTAATACCTTCATTTAATAAATCTTTAATTGAGGTCACTCATAGGGTGATTATTAGATCAACCCTTTAGCTCTTCTAAATTGTTCTAAAGGTTGTTTCTAGGAATCGTATCAAAAGCCTTTCTAAAGTCCACAAAGAAACAAAAGAGATTAGATTTATCATTGCGACATTACTCCACAATGATCCTAAGCGTAATGAGGTGGTCTATTGTTGAGTGCTGCTTTCTAAAACCCGCTTGGCCTTTAGCACGCTTACCTTACTTTCAAGCCATATGCTCAACTTCCTTTCCAAAATAGTACCATATAACTTGGCTAGGAGAGGGCTGATCATAATTGTCCGATAATTAGAGGGGTTATTTGTATCCCCAATTTTAAAAATAGGGATAATAAGGCTTTGATTCCATGGTTTAGGGAACCTTTGCTTGACCACTTGATTTAAAATCTTTTGAATGTGGGGGATGAGGACAAGACCTCCAATTTTTTAGATTTCTGCCTGGTAACCTTCAATGTCCTTAGCTTGCCCATTAGCCAAGCAATTAAGCCCAAATCAATGTCTTCTAATGACAAAAATTCTTTTGTTGTGAGCAGGGTTTCAAAGTTATCCATGACATTTGGAGATTCATAAAGATTTTTAAGATAGGAATTCCAGTCGTGTAAAACAATTTTATTATTATCTTTAGTTTTCCTAGTTAGAATCTACCTCCAGAATTTCTTAGGAGCTACCTTAGAGAAGTGTAAGAGATTCCCTTGTCTTTTATGAATATACTGCCTTTTTTTTCTTTTAGTTAGGTCTTTGTATATTTTTATCTTGCCAATTTTAAGAGATTCATCAACAACTTCCTTAATTTCTCTCCTCGCACTTTTACAATCTTTGTCATACCATGGGTTGGTTTTTCTATTTCTTTTATTACTTGAAACTTCCAATTGAGAACTTGTTAATAGAATATGAGAGGGTTGTAGTAAAATTATGATAGAGATCTTCTATGTTGTCTATACTAGATAAAGGAAGTAATTCTTTTTTTAATTCATTTAGAAAGAGATCTTTTTTTATTTCTATCAAAGATTAACTTGTTTTGACTATAAGGATTATCTTATATGGGATCTCTATGCATGACAAAATTGAGAGTTGTAAGTAAAGACCTATGATCAGAGTGAGGCTCGTTGTCATTTAAGATGTCAAAATTTGTTATTTCGTTGTATGGAGGGAGATCAGAGATAACATAGTCTACCACGCTGCTACCAAGCCCATGGATGCAGGTCATCTGGCTAGAATTGGGCCACTTCTTTATACCGTTACAAATTATGAAATCCTGAGCACTACAGAGCTTGACTAGCTCCGGCACAAACAAATTCTCCCCAAGGTCTTCATAGCTCCTTTTGTACCAGCTAGCCAAAGGAAGGTCTTCATCTAACCAAAAAGGATTAGGGTTGAAATGATTTCTTATAAGAATAGCTTGGTTTCTTGAAGTTCGAGCATTAAAGTCACCCATTAAAAGGATATTTCGTTCATTCTTTAGGTTAAAAATATCATTCTCTAAACCAATGTAAGGACTATTTTTATCTAGATTCTTTTTCTTATAGAAGTTAGAATTGATGGGAGGGAAATAATAGATTGCTATGTAGGTATTTTTATCATAAATTTCAGTAATTTCTATCCAACTATATTGGTTGTAAGGATCGTTTTTATAAATTCTATCATGGGGAGAGATGTTATTCTTAATGTAACAAGCTATACCCCTAGTGCCTTTATGGGAGGATCATTTGTTCCAGGTATACCATAATGTAAACCCATCTATGTTAGGGACCTTAGATTCTTCGTGCTCCCAAGTTTCAACAATAATAATAATATCAACATCATTCGAGATCCAACTTAGCTTGGGGTGTTTGTTCCATGGAAATCCCTGACAGTTACAAGAAAGAATCTGGAGAATGTTGAATTTCTATTTATTATTATATTTTTGGTTTCTATCTCGAATAACGGCTTTTCGATTTCTAATTATTGCCCATTTTCCTTTCTTCCTAGCTTCATTTACCTTTTGAACCTCCTTTTCTCAATTCTGCTTGATCTTCTGGAATGAGATCTTCCTTTATAAATATTCTCGTTCTTTTAGACTTTAGTTTTTACTAAGTATGTCATACTTATGGTCAATAGAGCTCACCTTTATTCGGATCAGCCTTCCTTTATTCTTAGTTAGTTTCCTCAACCTTGTTGCTTCTATGAGACATGTTGTTTCAATTTGTAATCTGTTATGTAATTTTGTCTGGGCTATGGTTAAAGTATCCGTGTCTACCTCCTCTTTCAAACCAAATATTATAAGGTTCAAGGCCCTTTTGTTACGCTCATGCTCTAATTCTATCAATTTTTTCATTTCATCTTTAATTGGTTTGATATCTAATTTACCTACCACACTATTTAGGGTGAGGTGGCTATTAACTTTTTCTTCCAGCTCTGTAATCATTTCCTTCATTTTAAGACTCTCTAAAGTATCAACATCTACTTGTTGGGATGTTTGGTTCATATCTTGGTTTTGTTTTTCTATAACCTGCAACCTAGTCTCCATTGCCTCCATCTTATTCTCCAGTAGTTCTATTTTATTTTCTATTTGTTTTTGGATCTTGTCTTCAAGAGATGTGAATTTATTTTCCAACATTGCTGCTAACTCTGTTTGTAGCTTGACTTCTCTTTCTTCTCTACATTTCTCTAAAGATTCTATATACTCATAGAGGCTCTGTAAAGTAACTGTGCTAGGTCTACCTTTGGTAATCTTTAGTAATTATGGTGAATTATTCATACTTGAAAATATATGAGCAGATCTGTATTAGAAAAATATAAGGAATATGTGTACCTGATATCAGCAAGCCAGACCGCAGACGCACGTGCCCCAGATTGTTTTTCTATTACAACAGAGAGATCGTGAATTATTACCGTAGAGAGATTGTAAATTATGACCGCAGAGATCGTAAATTATTACCACAGAGAGATCGTAAATACATCACCCTAAATTATTACTGCAGAGAAATCATAAATACATCACCCTAAATTATTACCACAGAGAAATGGTAAATACATCACCCTAAATTATTACCGTAGAGAGATCATAAATACATCACCCTAAATTATTAATGACAATAATTAAATAAATATTAATATAATTGTATTAATAAATGTGGTTGATATATATTAATAGGTGTATATCAATCACATGCACAACCACATTAATATATATAGTTGAAATATGTTGATAGATATTAATGTAATAAATTTAAAATTTAATATGATATGATAAATATATCATAATAATAATAATAATAATTATTATTATTATTATTATATTAATTAATTAATAATAATAATAATAATAATAATAAATTAATTTTAATTATATAAAAACTCAAAAAACTATTATTATAAACCTTAGGGATTAATAAACCTAAGAGATCAATGTTATAAACTGTAGAAGTTAAAAGTCTAAGGGATTATTTTCTTAAACCCTAGAGATTAATAAACTCGAGGAATTGATATTATAAACCCATGGGATTAAAAGCACAAGAGATTAATATTAAAACCCGAAGGGATTAATATTAAAAGGAGATAGAACCATGAGATTCATAGTCGGGAAATTTCCTACAAAGTACTTACGCATCCTGTTAAATAACAAGCAGAACAAAATTGCTAATTAGGGAATCCTAGTGGGTAAGATTCAAAAAAGAATGCAAAACGTGACATTCAGGGCACTAAACATCCCAAGCTACATAATCCTACTCAAATCGGTGTTCCAATCCATACCGATCTATCAACTAACCAGCCAAGCCACAACTAAAACAGTCTGCCAAAAATGGTAGATATGTTTTAAAAGTTCATCTAGCAAGGGTCGAGCAAGATAAAAAAATGGGCACTTCTATCCTGTTGTTGGCTAAGAAAATCCCTAAAAGGATGAGGACTATGCCAGAGAGACCCATACATCCTAAACCAGGTAATGGGGGCAAAGTTGTGACGACGATGGATACAAGGAGGGGACGACCTATGGAAAAAACTATGGGAGAGAAAATACGAGATGGCCAAGTCTCCAGAAGGAAAGTTGAGAAGCCAAACCGAGAAGAAAGACTCTGCAATCTGGAACTTGGCAAGAGCCAATAGGGATTTGATCAGGAAGCATAGCTTCTGGGAAGTAAGAGGGGGACAAAGTGAATTTTTGGGAAGAGGCATGGAAATAGAGAGAAAAACTCAACCAACAACCTCTACTCCAAGAGATCCACCAGTTCACCATCCAAACTGAGGGCGATAAAGTACGAAAATACTGGAGCCCAGAGTCGGACGGGTATTGGAGAAAGTGGAAACAAAAAGAAAACTAGCCAGAAGCACTTGCAACAACTCAATGGAAATATATGAAAAGGAAATGGCAACAAGGAAAGTAGGGGTCAAAGAAGGTACAAACACTTTAAGATGGGGAAATAGAATCAAAGGTCTATTCACAATAGCAGAAGGATACCATCTAAAAGAAGGATACAACAGACACCCAGAAACAAAAAATGAGACAGCATATGGAAAACAAAAACATGGCTGAAGGTAGCATTTTTTACCTGAATCTCGAGCCACGGGAGAGCATTAACATGGGACTAGCTGAGGAAAAAAGGAACGCAAGGCCCATCGCAATGCGCACTCTGCCGAGACAGGAAGAAACCATGGAGCATTTAACCAATGCTTGCAAAGTCAACAACAACCTGTGGAGACAACATCAATAATTTTTTGAAATCAGTGGCAGAGACATAAACAACATGAAAATAACGATAGAAAATTGGAGGAACAAACCTTACCATAATATAATTCTGAACAGGGCTTGGAAATTATCAATAAGATTCGTTCTGTGGAACATCTAGAAAGAGCGAACCACCTAATTTTCAAGGAGAATGGTAGAGAAAATAACGAGATATGGAACCAAATCATCAAAAATATAAGAGAGACCATTATCATAGAGAGGTGGTACGAGGAGGATTGGAAAACTGATGAAAAAGAGACAAGAATAATGACACGCTTGCAACTAAAGGCTTGTATGACAAATAAGATAGCAAGGAAACACCACAATAATGAGGTGGAAGAGGTCAATCACTACAGAAATCCTCAACAGGGTTTCATCAAGTTGAATTTCGATGGGGCAGCAAAAGGAAACCTAGGAGAGGTAGGGATTAGCATAGTATTCAAAGATGACAGGAGAACAACGTTCAGGATCTACGCGATGGACTGCGACAATGCAACAAACAACAAAGCAGAGATTTATGCACTGAAAAGAGGGCTAGAAATTGCCATAAGGGAGGAATATCAAAAGCTTCAGGTAGAAGGAGATTTGAAACTGGTAGTGGATATAGTCAAACAACTACAACAAGGCACACCAATGGAAAAAATCAACCGTAGCTAGAGAACCGCCTGGTTGGTGAAGGAGATAAGTAAACTCCTAAGACAAGTAGCCTACATCCTTCCCACCCATGTGAGAAGGAAGGGCGACGAACCAACAAACAGTTTGTCAAATTGGGGTTGCACGAATGGAGGAAGGACATTGGATGCAAGTGAGGCCGAGCTAATTCAGACAGAGGAGATGGCAAACTTAATGCAACTTCTCAAAAAAGACAAAGAAGTAGACAAGAACACCATAGAAAATCTAGCGAGACTAGGGAGGCATGGTCGAGAAGGGAAAGGAAGAGGACAGGTGGGGGAAAAGATAGACGTGGAGAATGAAGTGGGTAGACAGGTAATTTGGCAGATGATGAAGAAGGGCAAAGAAGGTACACCTCCTGAGAGTACGGGGGCATGACAGATGAGAATGATAGAGAGGAGGGCAGGGCAGAGAGCAGGAGGGCAGGGCGGAGAGCAAGAGGGCAGGCAGAAGAATGATACCAAGTGTCAGAAAAAGGACAGTAGTAACATGACAAGAGCAACCCAGAGAAAGTGTGGATTAATGAGAGGTAATGACAGAAAGGATAGAAGGGCAGCATCCTGAGATGAGGATGAAGAGATCTGTGCCAGTAACAAGGCCAGACAGGTGGCGTTAAAGATAAGGGACCGGAGGAAGAGAGGAATAAAACTTAATGAAAATATTAATACAGCAAATTGCATGCAGACAAAGACGAGGAAAGCTGGCGAGAAGGAAGGTGGCAAAAGGGAGAAAACGCAGGTGGCAAAAGGAAGATGAAACAAATCGGCAAGTTGGTATGTAGTCCTTTCGCTCCACACTCCTGCTAGACTCAAAAGTATCTTCAGTAGCAAAATAAGAACACTGAGTTGGAACATGTATAAGACTATAAAAAAGTATATCAGAACTTCCTGCGACAAGGGAAAAACCAATTCCGCAGAGCATCTGAATTTCTAGGGCAGGGATATTGGGAGGGAGGGTTTCGCACCGAGGAAGGTTGAGGGCAATCCTGGGAAAAAAGTCTGTAGTATTCCCCAAAAGAACATGTCCCTATCTAGGCCTATAAGAATGGAGGGGAGCGAGCCAGTAGACAAATGGGGAGCAACTTGGGAGGGAAATATGCTAAGATTTAGAGGGATCCAGGCAATCCTGCAACCTAGGGGGGAGGGTATGAGAGCTGGATCTAGGAAACCTGTAGACAAGACAGGGAGACCTATGAAAGGTGGAAACACAACCTGATCTCATCCGGGGAGGAGCCCATGTGGTTATCTAAAATGGAAAGGCAGGGCACAGATTGTTGTTAGGGGTGGAAAAAGGGAAGAAACCAAAGAAAATACCCAACCTCGACCAAAAAAAAAACCAGCTCTAAACTCAATTTGACCAAAAACACGAAGGTAGTAAATACAGGAAAGGGAAAGAAAATGAGCAATTGGGAAATTGCTTTAATTCAATATTATAAATCTGATAAATGCATCGATTTTGTAATATGTATATTAATATACCAGGGAAAGTACAGTGGACAAAACAGAGAACACCAAGAAAAAGACAGTTGCAGCCAGGCAGGGAGAAAAATGGTTCCGATGAGAGGAAAGAGAGTAACCAAGACGGAAGAAGGAACAAGTGGCCCAACCAAGAAAAGAGGCAGGAAACCAGGTAATGAACATATGAAGACAGTCATCGAACCCTGCATGGCAGGGAATCTGCCATACATTAGAGCCCAGATCGTGAGTTGGGAGAGAGAACTGAACAATAGTATTAAGCACTGGGACATCCCCATGGAAGGATGGGAAAGCATGGTGCGGGACCTTGGGAACACTCGTGGGAGGCATTCCCTTTTCAGGAAAACCATACAACAATACTAGGTAATGAAGGATGTGGTGGCACGGGCCATGACCCTACACCGAGAGAAAATTACGGGAGAAGAAGCAAAGGAACAGGACAAGAACAAGGAAAAGGAACTAGTCAGGGTAGAACTACTGAGGGAGATAGCGACAATTCAGATACAGACCTACAGAAACAACTTAGCCCTGGGTAGAATTGAACAGACTCTAAAAGACCTAAAGTGGAGAATTGAGCAACGGAGCGAGATTCCACAATCCAGTGCCAAGGCACTAGCCCCGATAATATCCTCAAATGAGGAGTGAAGCAGTGAACCAATTTGATATAAAAAATGATCTCTTTTGATGAAATGCATTTACATGTTTAATTTTCTTTCTAGGAACAATAGTATTGACAGTCAAAACAGTGATGCTAGATGGATAGCAATAAACCTATTTAAATTTTGGACAGGGTTTAAAACTTATAGGTGGTTATCTAGCTTCCTTTGGGCAGGTAAACCACCTGAAGCAAATTATTGTTAAAAAATTTTAAAATAGAATATACATAGAGAATTTCCAAGTTTACAAAAAATATATATATTAAAAAGTGATGGAGAATTTGAATGGCCTGCTAAATCTATATTAAAAGTAATTATCAATAATGTGGTTTATAATAATAATAGTTATAATTTCAATGGATTAATATTATAAACTTAAGGGATTAATAAGCCAAGGCGTCAATGTTATAAACCTAGGATTAAAAACCTAAAGTATTTAGTATTTTAACTTATTGAGTTGATAAACCAAGGATATTAATATTAAAAAAAATAAATAATTAAATTGAAAAAATCTTACCTAAATACACCTTATTAATAATAATAATAATATAATGGATTAAAAGCCTAAAATGATTAATATTTTAAATTTAAAAGATTAATAAACTTAAAAATTAATATTACAAACTCATATGATTAAAACTCAAAATTAAATGATTAATATTTTAAACTAAAAAGATCAATAAACTTAAGAAATTGATACTATAAACCGAGATGATTAAAACACTCAGATGATTAAAACAAAAAATTAAATGATTAATATTTTAAACTAAAAAGATTAATACACTTAAGAAATTGATATTATAAACAGAGATGATTAAAACTCAAAAGATTAAGCCATAACAACTTTGGACGATACAAAACGGTTCGATCAGAAACTGAGGGACCAACGGCCATCCCGCTCATAGTTGTTAAGTCGGAGAAGTCTAAATTAGTACCAGATGGACAGCAGTAAGATGCCTCGACATTAACAAAACTGAGCGAATTACGGGATGTGTAACAATAAACTTCATAAATGCCAATCAACCGATATAATCGACTGCAACAATTACAACCGCACCCAATCCAATGCATTAAGTGCTAATGAATATTTACGAATGCTATATCATCCTAGCATAGTTATGTTTCTGTATAACATATGACTGTTATAAAGTCACGGCAACCCGCGGTGTGGTATTATGTTAAATAATGACAACTTTGTGCTATGGGAATTGTATAATCTCAAGACAGTGAAATGAAAAGAAAAAAAAAAAATTACTTGTTGGATTTTTACTAGGAGCCACTGTTACAAGCCGTGGGGCTGCCAACTAGGGAATAATTGAGATCCAAAACAAAACTTTGGAAAAATCTAATACAAATGGCTTAGAATTGCCAGATTATAAATTTTTGGGCAAAGTTTACAATGCAAAGCTTCTTTAAATTCAAGGATGGAAAACTCATTTTCTGTCAAAGTTAAAATATTTTCATATTTTTTTATAGGTTTATAAAATATTTGCAACTACAGTTAAAAGTAGATTTATAGATTCTCTTACAAATACATTTGGATAGAAATTTTTGAAGTGCAGATTTAAATTGCATAAAAAAAAATTAATATTTTGTCGATAGATGTATATATATGAATTTTAGATGGAAAGGTTTTTCTGGATTAAGATTCGTATGCTCACAATATGTTTCTTCTTAAGGTTTATCAAAGATTGTTGATGTTAATGAATGATTGTAGTGTATTACAGATTTTGTTAGGTTGCATTGATTTTTAATAAATTAATAAATTTATATTTGTGCCATGTGGCTTCCCACCCATCAATTTCCTAGGCATTTGAGATTATTCCAATTCTAATAATTTCATCCACGTTGATATTATTCCAATTCTAATAAGTTCCTTATTATTATTTATAACATTCATTTATATATAAGCAAATTTTATTTAGTAAAATGGTCCATTACTTTTAATAAATTAAAAAAATTGAATCCGTGCTACATGCACACCACCCACCAATTTCCTAAGGATTTGAGATGATTCCAATTCGAATAATTTCCTCCATGTTGAGATTATTCCAATTCGAATAAGTTCCTCAATATTTTTTATAACATTCATTTATATATAATCAAATTTTATATTTTAAAATGGTCCCTAACTTTTAATAAATTTTAAAAATTATATTCTTGACACATGGCTCCCCACCTACAATTTCCTAGGGATTTGAGTTTATTGCAATTCTAATAAATTCCACCATGTTGAGATTATTCCAATTCTAATAAGCTCATTATTATTTACAATATTCATTTAGATATAAGAAAAACTTATTTAGCAAAATGGTCCATTACTTTTAATAAATTTCAAAAAATATATTTGTGCCATCTGTCTCACCACCCAACAATTTCCTAGGGATTTGAGATTATTCTATTTCTAATAAGTTACTCCATGATAAGTTCCCTATAAGTATTTATAGTATTCATTTATATATAACAACATATAAAACAAGGTATTTTCCTATGTCTTCGCTATGGTGCAAATAAATTACATCCATTCTAGGGTTAAGATGTCCCTCAACGTGTTCAAAGATCATATTATCTACTCCAATCTTCTGCTCACGCTAGAAGAATGTGAGCTACAAGTTGTGAGCATTAGGTCTTCTTCAATTAATAACAAATTTTTCCATACCATATATAACACGGTATTTTCCTATAATCATGGCAACAACTTACTTCTTTGTCTTTCTTTACTAGTATCTGAACATACATATATTTGTACATAGTGGAAAATTTAACATGGACAACCTCTATGAGAAGTTTTGGCATTTGATGTTGGATCACGTGGCCGAATTATTGGACCTTGGCCCTTGGGAGAAATATGTGTCGCCACACAAATGAAGAGTACAAGGTCCGACCAACTTATGCCACAAATCTCCATGAGATCAATTATGTGTCCACTATCAATTTAGTAACTGAGTGTGGTTTAGATGTTAATAATTTGAAGGAGTGTCCAATGGAAGATTTCTATATTTTTCAAATACAAATGTATAAAAGTAGCTCACCTAAAAATTTGGTTTGTCCTAGGTTTTCAGTGTAGGATTAGTGTAAAATTAAGTAAAATAGCATGAGTGAGTTATTAGCAATAATTGAATAACAAATTGTTTAAATTGCAAGATGATCTTATTAGTTCTTTTCTTTAAAGATCAGTATTTATCTATTTTAATCACAAATCTAAGAAGTGTTTAGAGTGATTTAATTTCTTCTTCTGTAAAAAAAAAATTAAATGCAAAATTTAGAAAAATTTGTTTGTATCTCAAAGATAAAATTGACAAAAAAAAATGCCGAAATATAAAATAATAACATTACTTGAAATGCTTAAAAACGTTTTAACCATGAAAACATATTTCTTTTCATTGTACATATTAGTTGACATTGAAATAATTTACTTATGAAGTACATTGTTTATATTAATAAGTTCCATGATAAGCTCATCCATGATTAATAAATTATGAAATTTAGAGATTATGGTTGATGTTTTGAAATGTTTTTTTATTTTTTAAAAATTGAAATGCATTATATTGTAAATTGATTATACGTAAAATAAATGAAGTAAAAATATAAAATTAGGCTCTTCTTTTTTTTAATTTAATTATCAATTTTTGAAATATATCATAGATTAAAAAATTTGTAAATATATATATTTAAAATTCCATCAATAAATGTTTCACATTATATATTTTTTAAAAAATTTAATATATTCAAATGGGATTATAGTAAATTAATTTATGAATTTACAAATGGCTTATATTTTATTTCATTTTATTTTTTTGAAAAAAATATTATTTATTATTCATTTGTTTGTAAGATTTTGCACTATATTTTGATTTTTTTTTCATTTAAAAAGTCTATAAAATAATAATTTGTAGGGTTTATTAATCTAAGGCTTCATATTCCTAGGGTATAATATTATTCATAGGGTTTATAATATTAATCTTTAGGTTTAATATAAATCCATTGGGTTTATAGTCATGATCAACCATGGTCCAACATCACATTGCAATAAAGAGTTTCTCAATACAAAAATCAACCAATGTTGCATTGTGACAAGCGTTGTCTCAATATGAAAATCAACCATGGTCAACCATGTTCTGATGTCGAATTTTGACAAAGGTTGTCTCAACCATGGTCAAATATGGTCAATCATGTTCAACCATGGGCAACTATGGTCACATTGTGGCAAAGACCATCTCTTGGTCTAATGTCACATTGTCACAACCATGGTCATCCACGGTCAACCATGGTCTAACATCGCATTGTGACACAAATTGTCTCAATATGGAGATCAACCATGTTCAATGATGGTCAACCATTGTCCAACATCGCGTTGCGATAAACGCTGTCTCAATATGAATATCAATCATGGTTAACCATATTCCAATTTCGCATTATGACAAATATTTATATTAGAGTTTATAATATTTATCCGTTGGGTTTAATATTATTCCGTCGGGTTTATTATTTCCTTTGTTTTATAATATTTATCTTAGGTTTTATATACCTTGGGTTTATAATATTAATCCCTTGGGTTTAATATTATTCCCTTGTGTTTATATTATCAATCCGCTGGATTTGTAATCCCTTGGGTTTTTAATATTAATCCTTGGGTTTATAATATCAATCACTTTAAGGTCTATATGCCTTGCATTTATAACATTAATTCCTTGGGTTTAATATTATTCTCTTGGGTTTATAATACTTTTGGGTTAAAACATGGTCAACCATGGTCACATTGTGATAAATACTATTTCTTGGTCCAACGTCACATAAACATAACCATGGTCAACCGTGGTCAACCATGGTCCAACATCGCATGTGATAAAGGTTGTCCCAATATGGATATCAACTATGCTCAACGATGGTCAACCATTATCCAACGTCGCATTATGACAAACATTGTCTCAATATGAAAATGAATCATGGTCAACCATATTCCAACATCGCATTGTGACAAATATTTATCTTAGGGTTTATAATATTTATCTTAGGGCTTATATTTATTGGTTTTATAATATTTATCCCTTGGGTTTAATATTATTCCCTTGAGTTTATAATCCTTTGGGTTTATTATTACCTTGTTTTCTAATATTTATCTTAGGGTTTATATACCTTGAGTTTATAATATTAATCCCTTGAGTTTAATATTATTCTGTTGTGTTTATATTATCAATCTGTTGGGATTTTAATCCCTTAGGTTTTTAGTATTAATCCATTGGGTTTATTATTCCCTTGGGTTTATAATATCATTCATTTTAGGGTTTATATACCTT
Source organism: Pinus taeda (assembly GCA_000404065.3). Classification (NCBI taxonomy): domain Eukaryota; kingdom Viridiplantae; phylum Streptophyta; class Pinopsida; order Pinales; family Pinaceae; genus Pinus; species Pinus taeda. Next base: position 7,138 of record APFE030498134.1, on the reverse strand, counting down.
TCATTTATAATATTAATCCCTTGGGTTTGTAATACCTTTGGGTTTTATAATTAATCCCTTGGGTTTATTGTTCCCTTCAGTTTATAATATCAATCCCTTGCATTTATTTGGTTCATATTCCTAGGGCATAATATTATTCATAGGGTTTATAATATTAATCATAGGGTTTAATATAAATCCCTTGGGTTTACAATCATGGTCATCCATGATCAACAATGGTCCATTGTCACAATGTGCCAAAGATTGTCTCAATATGAAAATCAATTATGATCAACCATGGTCCAACATCACATTGTGACAAACATCGTCTCAGTCTGAAAATTGATGATGGTAAATCATGGTCAACCATGTTTATTTTATGGTTTATTTGTCTAAATATGAAAATCAAGCATAGTCAACCATATTCCAACCTCACATTGGGACAAATATTTATCTTAGGTTTTATAATATTTATCTTAAGGTTTATAATATTTATCCCTTTGGTTTAATATTAATCTCTTCGGTTTATAATCCCTTGGGTTTATTATTCCCTTGGGCTTATAATATTTATCTTAGGGTCTATATACCTTGTGTTTATAATATTAATCCCTTTGGGTTTAATATTATTCCTTTGTCTTTATATTATCAATCCATTGGGTTTTTAATCCCTTGGGTTTCTAGTATTATTCCCTTGGGTTTATAATATCAACGCCTTTAGGGTTTATAATATCAACCCCTTGGGTTTAATATTATTTCCTTGAGTTTATAATACCTTTGGGTTCAATCATGGTCAACAACGGGCAACCATAGTCACACTATGACAAAGACTATCTCTTGGTCCAACGTCACATTGTCAAAAAAATGGTCTTCCATGGTTAACCATGGTCCAATGTCACATTGTGACAAAGAGTGTCTCAATATGGAGATCAACCATGGTCAACGATGGTAAGCCATGGTCCAACTTTGCATTGTGACAAACGTTGTCTCAATATGAAAATCAATCATGGTCAACCATATTCAAATGTCACATTGTGACAAATATCTATCTTAGAGTTGATATTGCTTGGGATTATAATATTTATCCCTTTGGTTCAATATTATTCGCTTGGGTTTATAATCCCTTGGTTTTATTATTCCCTTAGGTTTATAATATTTATCTTAGGGTTTATATACCGTGGGTTTATCATATAAATCCCTTGGGTTTATATTACCAATCGCTTGGGGTTTTTTTTGTCAAGTTGGTTGTGTTCCTCGATGCTTGACCTATGGCTAGAGAAATTACAACCCAAGGGCATCTAAGTTGTCAAAGTCACCAGGGGATCGCACTCGGTCTGGGTACCATGAGCCCTAAGTTGAATATATTTTAGCATGTTTCGTCGCCCTAGCACGGGTGCAATAACCTCTGTGAGGTTTGATCCAGGGTTGCCTTGCTGATGAGGCTTGTCCTCAACGGTTGTGCTATTAGGACTTGACAATTTGTTGGGCTTTTAGTATTAAACCCTTAGTTTTATTATTCCCTTGGGTTTATAATATCAATCCCTTTAGGGTTTTTATATCTTGCATTTATAATATTAATCCCTTGGGTTTATTATTCCCTTCAGTTTATAATATCAATCCCATCAGTTTATTTGGTTCATATTCCTAGGGTATAATATTATTCATAAGGTTTATAATATCAATCATACGGTTCAATATAAATCGTTTTGGTTTATAATCATGGTCATCCATGGTCCAATGTCACATTGTGCGAAATATTGTCTCAATATGAAAATCAACCATGGTCCAACATCATATTTTGACAAACATCATCTCAGGTATGAAAATCAATGATGGTAAATCATGGTTAAGCATGTTTATTTTAGGGTTTATATTATTTATCATAGGTTTTTTATATCTTGAGTTTATAATATTTATCCCTTGGGCTTAGTATTATTCTTCTGAAATTTACAACTACATCAAAAGTGAAATCAATAGATGGTTTGCAGATTTCACCGTCTTTTTTCTTTCAACGTTATGCAAAAATGCAAGTCAATGCGAGAAGGGATTCCTTGGAAAGTGTGAATGATCTTGATCATTATCTTGTTCATTTGAATTGGTGCAACTTTTGTCATCAATTTCGATGTGTTTTGGAAGAGGTTAGTGTTTAATAATAATGTTCTAGTAGAGTGTTTAAAGTTGAATTTCCTATCAACCACATTTAAATTGTTGTTTGATTTTTATTAAATAATTACTTCATTATTATTTATTAAATGATTATTAATACAATTGTTGTTATTATTTTTATTTATTTATTTTTGTATTTATTATTATTATTATTATATATTTAATATAATAGTAATAATATAATATTAATTATTATTAATATGGTTCTTATTATTTATATTAAATATTATTGATATTAATATTAATAAATATTAATAATTGATATATAATGTTTGAAATAAGTCTATTGGTATTTTATCAATCACATATATTTATTATTGATTCTGCTAATTTAAAATTAATCTATATTTTAAGATTAACAATATTTTCCTTATAATAAATAATTTTATTTTTTTTTCCTTAAAAAAAATTAAAAAATCCTGATTTTTGAAATGGCTTATACTACAATTCACTACAAAATTTCTCATCATCATAACTTTCTGATCCCTATAACTACAAGAACATACTAATATTCATTAGATATTATTAAACATGCAATTTTATTACTCTAAAACAAAATATTACATAAAATTTTATTACATCATAGGTGACAACCTAAAACCTAAAATAACGAACAGAACCCCTAAGATTGATGACCATCTCATGAGGCGGTCATGGCAATTTTAATTTATTGTTCATTTCATTACCACCCTTTACAAACATAACCCTAAAATTGATGACCAGATCAGAGATCTGGCCACTGCAATTTGAAAATACTTATTATTAATTTCATGAGTCATCGCCCAGAACAGAGTGGACACAATTACAACAGCATTTGACGAAGCCTTTAGCGAACCAGTTAACGAAAGGCTTAACGATTACTTTTACTAAAGCTGGTCGGCAACAGCGTTTAGCGAACGGCTTGACTATTCCGTTAGTGACCGAAGCTGATTTGCTGCGGCTGACAGGTGCAACTGTGTGAATACCAAGCATGTCTTTTTTGGCGCAACTCACATCCACGTGAACGTTACAGTCCACCTGCTCGCACCCATATCTCCAATTGCCGGATTCGATGCGACTATGGCAGGCGCTACAAGTCTGTGGTTTCCCCTTTAAATCACCCATCACAAGTTTCAGTTTGTGATTTGGGTGGCCACCGAAGTCGAGTATTGTAGGGAGGGCCATACACAAGGGATGAAGCCTTAAGTTATGCGTGTCACTTTCGAACACATATCCTTTCACCACATCACAGCATGCGTTACAGCGATCCCCTCGAAAGTTTAATGTAACATCGCTGCGAAAGGGGTGTTGGAGGGCATCAGGAAGGGTGGCGCAAACCTCATGCAGAGTGAAGTCGTGGCAGGATGAGGATGAATCGTTAAGCTTACACTTGTAACCAATGTTGGCCCCAAATTCTTTACATCCGCTGCATTTGTAGGCCGGAAGGTCCTCCAACCGCACCAGCTCATGGGCATGGCGGGTAGCGTTGAACAATACCGCCTGCGCTCTTTCTGTCTGTTCAATATGATCTCCGGCTGTTGGATTTTTATTCGACTCCGCCATGAAGGAGGCGCAGGCACAATAAAGACAGGCCAAATTTCTCTAAAGCAAACTGGAGACGAAAATGAGAGTGAAGTCGCTGGGCCAGAATTAACCCTGTATTAATAGGAGGTGGGAGGACGACAATCACAATTATTGGCGTCTGTCACTGTGGGCTGCTATCAAATAATAATAAATATAAATGTCATTTTTCTCTTCGTCATATTATTCGACAATGATGCTTTCGTTTTACTTGCACTTCTGCTTGACAATGATATCTATATTTTGTTTATGAATAATAATTCAAATCCGACCCCTTCTAAAGATCCCATAGTTGGGAACTTTCGGCAACTTTTGTCCAGTAATGATATCTTTATGATGACTAACAATTAAATACCTTGTAAAGGTCGCATAGCTCGAAAGTACACGTGGTAACTTTGTGGAAGAAATGAGTGTTGTCACATACTCTATTCACATCAAAATATCATTCGTGTTGGAAGAAATGAGTGTTGTCACATACTCTAAAGAATCGAAGTGACACCTTTGAACCTCCTATATTCTCTAGTCACCATCCTCGTTATGAGGTTTTTTCATAGAATTGAACCAAAGTTTTCTTTATATTCCAATCAATTAAATTAAATTATTGTTTCGGAATTTTCAAACCCAATAGTGCGCTTCATCTTCAAGATGGATGATTATGAAAGAAAATCATCAAAAAAGATAATAAATAGAAGACAAAATAACAAATAGTAAGAGGATGTATATGTATGGACAATTTTCTGATCTATAGTCTGCTCATACTCTAGGGGCACAATAAAATAAACACAATCATATAAGATTTTTACCTCAAGTAAGTATGGTGATTAGAAACAATTGTAAATAAATTTTGTTGTATGTGATTAATGTTGAAGTGATCTCCAACACTGCGTAAGCAATCAATACATATACAAATTAACTTATAGATAGTGGTTGGTTCCAACTTGGCCCAACATAGAGTTGCATAATATGTACTACATTATGCGTCCAACCTTACGTGTAAATATAAAATGTGCAAGAAATGCCATAACTATGCATGTGGTTACAATGGAGACCATATGACACACAACTATAAACAACTTGATACGTGGCAATAAGGTAAGAGGCTCATTATGTGGACTCATATACATACACTTAATATTACTAACATCGATGAGGTCGTAAATACTACTTTGTAGGAGTAACTGCTCAGATCATACAAAACAAGATTCAAAGGATGGTCTAGTTATTAGGCATGACTTGAGCTTATCCTATCATTTCTCGAGGAGCATGCCTTGATTGTAATTGAACAGTGGTAGTTTGCATTCACTTTTCCTTTTCTAAAAGGTTTGAGCTCAGAGATTTGCTAAAAAATTCCCCCTATGCAGTTGGAGCGACCAAAGGAAACTAACAACTTCTTTCAACACATGTATGGGCACTATTTTGATCTTGCTTTCCATTTTCCGATCATCGTTTTGCAAAATTTTGTATTTTTTGGTCAATTGAACATTATGCTTGGAGTTAAGCCCCATCGTAATATTCCTTCACATTCCTCCCTTTTGTGTTTGTTCTCTATTCTGCATGTTCACAAAGAAATAAGTATCACTCTGATCAACTCTAACTTAGGCTCCTAGGCATGTTGTGTTCCATCAACTCCTATTAATTTCAAAGCATGTGTAAATGGTCCCTGCTTGGTCCTAGAAGTCACCTCACTCGTCATTCTATCTATTCAAAAGAAAGTAAAGGTATCTGTTTCTCATCTTAAGCACGAAATTGATAGTAGCCTTCTATACATTATATAATAGCTAAACGTTATATGGCGAGACGGGTTACAAGGGAATACATAGAAGTTAACATATCATATTGATACATGTGGAATAATTCTGAAATAAGTAGTGTACTAGATTGAATATAGGGTTATGTTATTAGAAGTTAGATCTCTTTTTTAGTGATATGATACTAGTAGGCAAAATAAACCACGTAATAAGTCATAGTAGAAACTACATGAAACTGACAAGATAGTAGTTAAGTAAAATATCAGAGCTAACTATAGTTAAATTTGAGGCTAATTGTGACGCTATAAAAAAATAACGCATTTGATGCTATCACCATGACCGAAACTCAAGTTATTAAGAAGTATTTATAAGATCTAAATGTTGGTAAAAAAGAGAATAAATTCTGAACACAAATGCATCAAGTGGAACAAACTCATGCCTATCATCAAAAATTCATTTACTTTTCGCATCCAACAAAAGCCATATGGAATGGGAAACCTGTGAACCAATTTTTTTTTTTACAAGACACGCTCAAAAGTCCAAAGACGGATTTTGAAACAAGAGTGGTAGATAGGTAGATATAGACATATTCAATTTATACATTCATCATCTAAAGTACTCATTTTTCTGTCATACAATATAACTTTAGACTATAGTCAACTGCGAAATTTTATTAAGTCTCCCATCATTTCTAAAATCCAACGACTTAGAAGACAAAACGTTCAAGTAGAGAGGAATTCAGGTAGATAGGAAACAAATAATAAATTATTTACAAAACTCAATTCTCTTTCAAATATTTCATACAATTTTTAGCTTCTCCATTGGTAGCAATGTCCTCCTGACCACAACCTTGATACTGTCCTTTGGAGGAGGAAATCATAGAGAAACAATCTCTTTTGATGTCTCTTTTTGAACAAAGTAACATGCACAACTCCAAAACTCCTCTCAAGTCTGACTACAAATACTTCCACGTCTTGCATTGTTGACTACATCTCCTCTGATGTTGGTAGTTTATTGAGCCTCAAACAACACATGGATTTTATAGCTTCACTGTGGCTCTAATACCACTATGAGACAAACCCATAATAAGCTCCACAAAAATGAATGATATGTATATTGATCAAACACATGGGATTTATACAAATGAAAAATAGAGGGAGACAACTATGTCTAGATAACTTCTCCATATGGGAATCAAAAAATAACTAATAATAAACTAATCCTAGTAATGTACAAAATCTCAAAGGATTAGTTTAACATCTCTTAACTATTAATAATTTTTTATAACGAAAAATCCAAATCCTCCATCTTACATGTTTCTACTTTCAACTCAGAAAAGAAACGTGCAAATGTTGTTGTGAAAAAGGTAACAAGTGTATTGATGCATTTACAGATCTTGTTCTATGGGAAATATAATATCGTCTTTCTATATTCAAGTAGTTATTTCCTCTCGCCTATTATTATTATTATTATTATTATTATTTTTTGAAACCAAGTACAATTCCCTGAAAAGGAGTTGCAAAGCTAATACTAGGTCTCTGCAGTATGTCCAAGAAACATGGACGTGTTGTTGTGAAGAAGGTAATAGGTGTATTGACACATTTACAAATCTTGTTCTTTAGGAAATATAATATCATCTCTCTATATCGAAGTAGTTATTGTCTTTGGCTAATCATTACTGAATTTAT